>PVJI01003044.1:0-132169 GCA_004026765.1 Micronycteris hirsuta
AGACTTCTGATCTCCAGAACTGCAATAGAATGAACTTGAGTTGCTTTAAGTCCCTATGTGAGTTGTAATGTGTTATGGCAGCAGGAGGAAACTAACACCCAGGTATTGTACACAGCCCCTGGCACACAGTGGGTACTTTAATAGTTGGTAGCAAAGAATGAAGGGATCACTGTTCATGTTTCCCACTGGACCACCAGCAACGTGAGGGCAGTTGCTCTTATTTCTCATGCTTTCTGCTCAGTATTTAGCCGAGTGCTGAGCAACAACACCAAAGCTCAGAAAGGCTTCTGGACTCTGCCTGAATACTACCTTTCGGAACTGATCAATGAGTGCCTCAGGGGGGATGGGAAAAGGACTCAGCCTAGAAGAGGAGCCAGGGGCTCGTGAAAGGCAAATTGACTCCTGGCTGAAGTGTGGGTGTGGCGAGCGCAGGGTACCCCCGTGCCCATTACACAGAAGCCAGGTTTCAGTGCCGTCAAGCTCCAGGCGAAGATGCCGGAGGAGATGGGGAAAGAACCATTGGCTCATCTCCCAGATGCAGAAAGGGGCCGTTTCTCAGGGTGAGAGATGCTATTCCCCCGGGGGAAGCGGTCTTTGTGAGCAAGCCCGTTTCTATGTACCGACGCTGTTTGCGCTGTTTGCCCTGTTTGCCGAGGCTTCAGGCAGAATTTGCCCGGTGCATTCAGGGAGCCAGGCCTGGTGCAGGCTCCATCAGGCAAGGCCAGCGCACAGCAGGGTTCTGCTCATCTTCGGGATGCACTTGGGCCCTCCCAGAGCTGCAGGTTCCAAAGAGGAGAATCGTGGTTGTCAGGTTACTGCTGATCAATTGATCAGGACGGTGCTGCCTCAATTCACTGAATGTCTTCCTTCATTTGAGAGAAAGGGAAAAAATTGGTTTCAGTTCTCAATGTGCAGGGTAAGGAAGCCAGAGGTCACTTTCGCTTTCTTTCAAGCTCTCTCGCTCTCTCAAATAAGGAGAAAGGCTATATTTTTCCATGGATTAAGTCCAACACAGAGAAAACTGTCACTGTGAAAACAATAGAATTTATCTCCACTGATATAGCTTGACACTGGGACAAGTGCCTGAATTGTTGCCATAGCAATAAATGTGTTGGACTTATGCATGCATTTGCTGCTATAGGATTTTGATTAATGGCATTGACTAAATGGTGTGAAGGGGGAGAGACCATGCCAAAGGCCCGAGGAGAGGGTGTGCCATGGCCCACTCGGAAGGGTGGCAAGTGGGGTTGGCAAGAAACCAGTTAAACAGGGGGCAGAATCCCTTTAAAGGAGTGGCACCTGCAGGGCAGGAGAGCCCCGTGACAGGGTGGGTGCTGGGCCAGAGCTTGAACAGGGCCAGAGAGCTAATGAAATCTCCCATCAATTGGGTGTTTCCTATGTGCTTGTGCTAAGGAGTTTATGTGTCTCAACTCATTTAATCCTTACATGAACCCTATGAGGCGGCTTTTATTCCTGTTTTTCTGATAAGGGAAATGCGGCACAGAGAAGTTAATTAACTTGCAAAAAGTCACACAGCTAGTGAGTGGCAGAGTCAGGTTTCAAAGGCAAGCTGTCTAGCTCCAGAGGCTGAGCTTGACTGTGGCACTGAGCTTTGCTCCAGGAACAGGTACTTCTCCTCTGACCTTACCCATCAATGCTGCCATGCACATGATCCTCTGGGAAGAAGCTGCAAGGCATTGCATGGTTCATTCATAGTGTTCTTTTCCTTCCGCATGAGACCTGGATCTCAGGTTGTGGAAGACACATGGAGCAGAAGGGTACAAGCTCAGTTTGACTGCACCAGCCTACAGAGCGAGTGAGAAATAAGCCTTTGTAAGCCACTGAAATGGTGGGGATTATTTGTCACTGAAGCCATTCCTAGCCAGAGCTGACTGATATACTTTGTTGACATTAGAGGGTGTGTTAAGAGATAACTTTCCCAGGGACACGTGTGGGTGAGCGTCATGTAGCTATAGGGCTCTATGGATTGTTTTGGTCTCCATTCACTGTGATATCGAGGGTGTAGATGCTCTAAGACCATCCAGCTTTTCCAGACATGATACATGATGGATGCGCTGACTGAGCAATTTATCCTTTAAGGAGAATGGGTCCAAACCACACAGTCACAGATACTTTGTAGGACAAAAAATAGATTGGAGTTCAAATAAGTTTGGAAACAAGTGTGGGTTAAATGAAGTTAAACAGGTTTCTTTCCAGCAAGACTTCGCAGAGCTTTTCATATGCTAAGGTGAATCTCCAAGGGAAGGGGGTGTATATAAAAATGCACTGCTTTCCAAATTCTTTGATCACAGAAGTCTTCTCTTTCAGAGACTATTTCATGGGCTTAATGTTCTGCAAAAATCGGCAAATGCTGCCTCTGGTGGCAGCAGAATTTGCATATTTCTCGCATATTTCCCATCTTTTGCAGTTCTGTATCTTTTTCACCATTTGTCTTCTCCCAGCCTTTATTTGTCTCCCCCCCCTTGTCCCTTTCCAGACCCTATTGTCTGTCCCTTCTTGTCCGCCCCTCTCCTGTTCACGCTCCTCACCCATTTTCTTTTGGTTCTCTCTGGCTTTTCAAGAAGCTGCTGAGTTTTCTCTGGCCAGATGACCCTGGGGGAAGGTCCTGCCTGATTGTCCAGTGTCATTCCTGAAGAGTAAAGCTAGCGATGGCCCTGCCTGCCCATCCCAGGGGAGGCGGGGACACTAAAGTGATGGGCTTTAACACCACATCGGCCTCCTTAAGGAGAGATCCTTTGTTCTAGACTCAGACAAAGCAGCACAGTCGGCCTTAAAAGAAAAAAAAAAAAGCTGTTTCATTTTATATTGGAAAAATACAATGTGACATCTGGAGAATAAATTGTTCAGTCAGCCAGAAATACGCCTTGTAAAAATTGCTTAGGTTTCTGTAACAAGATTATTTACTGCGAGTGTTCACCTATAATACAGCACACTTTTGAAATGGACCTTTTATGAAACACATCAAGAACTGTAGAAATGTATTCAGTGCGTTAATCTATAGCACTGCACCCTTTACCACACTTTTAGAGCAGATTTCAAAACTCAGACCATCTAATGAGAGAGAGAAAAGTTATTCTTGTCCTATATTCATTCCAGCCATGTGTTCTATGGAGCCCTTGGGATATTTAACATAATGCACTGGGGTTTTCAACATGGACGCACACCCACACGGACTCACACACACTGTTACGCACACTCTCACACACAAACAAAATATATGACTGTTCAGACAAGTGCTCAGTTTACAATGTGCTAGCCCATATTTCAACAGCCTGCGTGCAAGGCGAAGGCTGGCTATTTTAGATACCAGAACTTTATAAATATTTAAAGATCTTGATTTAATCCAAATGAGAGAGCGCTCAGGTGCTGTCAGTTACTTGCCATAACTCCTTCTTTTCTGATCAGAGGGTGACAGTTTGGATAGCAGTCTCCTGCCTCGGTTAGAATCTGGCAGCTGGGCTTGGGCTCGAGGTGGCTGGAACAGGTGGGATGTGGAGAAGTCGGCCAGGTGGGGGAGGCAGGGCAAGGCAAGCCCTGCGATTGCCTGCGTCACTGATCCTGGCTCTCCTTTGCTACTCTGACTCCAGAAATGGGTTCTTCCAGCTGGGCAACTCAAGTGGTCTAAACCCTTCTGCCTCAAGATCAACTCAACCGCTCCCTTGAGTCGATGGCTGTCAGCTCTGGAAGGTATGCAGCAGAGTAGAGACTGGCTCCGTATGATTTTCCACCAACCCCCTGAGAGGTGGGCCCAGGCCCACCAAGTCCACCTTAGCCCAGAGAGTCTAGTGCTGTTGCTGGCACAGCTAAAGTGAAGGGAAAAGGTCAGAATGGAGATTCAGGCAAGGAGAAAAAGACCCACACCCAAGTTCTCCCTCCAGTGATGAAGATCAGCTTGTTTCTCAGCCATCCACTTGGCATCTCCAAGCAACAAAGGTTGCATTAAATTCAACGCAGAGCTGGTGGCAGTTGGGCATTATCTGTGTCTTGGAGGGTGGCATTCTGGAAGACTGGCCGCGCCCTGGTTCTCAAGGGTCTCCCCTCTCAGACAGCGGGGCACTGGAGAAAGCCTGTGAGAGGGCCTGCTTGTTCTCACTGCGGAGCGGGCCCTTCTTCCCACCGCTGACTGTGAACTTCAGGCCCCTCATTGGCTCTCATCTTTCCTCCTGGTCTGGCGGAGCCTGAAGAAGGACCTCGTTTTACTGCCTCGGCTCAGCCTTCTTGGACTTCTTTCTACAACGGGCTTTGGCATTTTCCATTTTTATTTTTCTAAGGCTCACACTCTGGGAACCTATCAGCCTCCTTGAGAAACTTCCTTTTACTCACTGTTTCCATTCCTTTCATGGGAATGTGGTCTTTATTCTTTATTGTCCAACCCAAAGCCTTCCATGTGACCCTTTGGCTCACACAAAGGTTTCCCTCTTTATCCTTTCAGGTAATCTATTGAACCATGTATTGTAACAATCACACCTGGCCTGTCTTGCTTCCTCTGCCGTGTCTTGCCCTGTATGTTAAGTAGAGCGATGGAAAGACTAGTGCACCAAGGGTAAGAAAACAAGGAGTCCCTAATCTCCACCCTACTCCTCGTCCAAGGATATGTTTTATTGATTTTTATTTTAGAGAGAGAAGAAAGGTGGGGGAGAGAGAGAGATTGATGTGAGAGAAAAACATTGATTGATTGCTTCCTGTTTGTGCCCTGACTGGGGATAGAAACCATAGCCTTCTGGTGTACAGGATGATGCTCCAACCAACTGAGCCACTTGGTCAGGGCCACACCGCCATTTATTCATCATGTGAACCTTGCCCAGATCTCTCAAGCATACATGATGAGTCTTAATCCTGTCATATAGCAAAGGAAGGTGTTAAGTCACATTGCCTGTCTCATAAAAATAGAGTTGTTAATATTGAGTGGACTAAATAGGTGAATACACTTTATAAACTAAAAATGTGGGTAGAGGGAGAAAACGAAGCTCCTTGGAGAGAAGGAAGACAGTCTAATCAGGGCGATCCAACCAATGTCGTCAGCCAGCACACTTGAGCCATGGATTCAGCACCAGATTGATCAAAGAGGCATTTGAGGAGTACTTGACATGTCATGTTGGAGGCAAGGCCCTAGAAACGGAACATGTGCAGGCTCCTTCGATAAGGAACTTGGTTCAACGTTATCAGCACTTTCTCTCATCACCTCCATTATCTTCTTGGTCTTTATGATTCTTGGCTTTCGGTGACCACTAGCAGATGGGGCTGTCATCTAGATACTATCAAAGCTATTAGAGTTTCAAGTAACAGAAGGCAACTCGAGAGAGTTCAAGCAAAATTTAAAAAAAAAGAAAAAGACCATCTACTGGAACCCAAAGGGGAGGAATATAGTCGGGTCTCAGCATGGAATTGCACTCAGAAACTAGAAAGAGTACAGGAATCCAAGTAGTACTTCCTGCTACTTCTGCGTCTCTCTGAGCATCTTTCGACACTGTCTTCTCTTTGCATCTCAGTTCTTGCACTTCTTAGTCCATACAGGGTGGGGTGCCAGATTCCCCAGGTGAAGGGTTCAGTCCCACAGCATCGCCCTCCACCTCAGATTTTGGTTGCAAGTCTAGATTGTCACCTGCCCTTTGGACCGAATGGCTATAAGCGAAGAGGATCCCACAAACCCCACCTTGGGTTGGATCAATTTGCTGGAGTGGCTCCTGGAACTCAGACAGACATTTTACTTACTAGATTACGGGTTTATTGTGTATAACGAGAACAGCCAGACAGAAGAGATGCCGAGGGCAAGTGTGGGGAAAGGTCGGAGAGCTTCCACGCCCTCTCCAGGCGACCGCTCTCCCCGTCTCCATGCGGTCACCAGCCTGGAGGCTCTCTGAGGTTCATAGTTTTGGGCTTTTATGCATGAGGGCTTCATTACATAGGTTTTATTGATTAAATTACTGGCCGATGATGATTGAACTTAATCTCCAGTCCCGCTCCCCTTCCTGGAGAGGGGGTGTAGGAGATTACACAAGACACCTTGATTCTCATCACAGGGACTCCAAGGGTTTTAGGAGCTCTGTATCTGAGACTGAATGAAGACCAAATATATATTTCTTCTTATAAATCACAACATCACACCAATCAACTCTGTCTATAGAGCGGGTCAAAGAGTATAAACTCACCTGTCAAAACCCCATCTCTGCGGCAGAAAGAAGATTCTTAAAAATGTGAAGGATTGCTTGGAGGCTGAGCTAGCCACTTCCCCCCTCCTCCAACCTCCCCCTTGAAAAGACTATGCAATCTATCCCTTTCCAGGCGCCTGGGCTTCAGGAGAATCACAAATGGCCAGTCTAGGGAAAGCTCAGGCATAGGGAGAACTGAGCAAGAAGAAAAAGAGCATTACTGGTTTTAGATGCCATCCTTCAAAAAAGCAGTAACATGATCCCAGTCTTCTTCGTGGATTCAAACTTCGACCATGTCAACGTTGTGTCTGGATGGCCCTCCAGTGCATGCACGTCTATTTTGCTCGGTCTTAATAACTTCATTGTCCACCAGGCTCATCATCCTGCCTTACAGATGTGTGTTTGTGATGCTTCCAACTAGACAGGTTCCCAAAGGCCCTAGAAAGTCCAGACCCTGTGGTATTAAACGCCAGGCCCTTGCATCTTGGACTTCCTGCCTACTCTCCCGGTCTCAACTTCAGACTCCTGCCTACTTCTTTACTGTCAACTATTACCGTTCCTGACCTTGAAATTTCTGTTCCAGACGTTTAGAACTGCTCAGAATTCCTGAAGCAATGCATGGTGTTTATACTCCATACCCTTGCACATCCTCTGTCCTCTTGCTGGACGCTCCTTCTCATCACCTGCCTATCACAAACTCCTGTTCACCTGTTGGAAGTGGGCTCACATACATCCCCCTCCGGGACAATCTGCCTGAGGCTCACAGGCCCAAGTAGAAGAGGAAGACAAAGTGCCCTAACCCAGCACAAAGGGACACTCTAAGGTTGGATGCCTTCGTGCATAGCACTACCTCCAATTCTTCCCTTTTTTATTCATCTATGAATTATTTACATACAGCAGCCGTGACTCTAAGCTCCCTTAGGGAGGCTCTGTTTTATTTATCTTCATATTTATTCCCCTGCAAATACACATCTTTGCATGAGAAAGCAGTATAACATGAAGATTAAGTACAAGAACTCTGCTGTCAGGTGGACCTGCCTGAGTTCAAATATTAGCGCTTCTGATCCCTGGCTGTCACCCCGGGCAAGTGACTTTACTCTCTAAGTCTCAGTGTTGACAACTCTAAAATGGGAATAATCAGAAGACTGACCTGTAAGGGTTATATGGAAGGATAACATGGTGACTTAATGAGATAACACATGTAACGTAATAAGCCATCAACAGATGCTGTACCTCACTGTTCAAAAATCTTTGGAACAGAATTTTTCTTAAGTTTGATGACTTGTGTCAGGGCAGGGGACACTTTTTCTTTACCCCTTAGTTCTTTTGGCTGGCCAAATAATTCAAACAACCTATAGTAGAAAATCAAATTTCAATACATGCACATGGGGAATACCCATAAATAGGAAAATTCCAAAGACATGAAGGAAAATGAGGTATCCTTGCCATTTTGGACAAGGGAGAGGAAGGCAGGCCATTCACAGGTAAAGACGAGAAAGAGCATATGTTTGGTAAACAAATTTTTGCGGGGCCACCTAGAAACACCAGGACCACAGGGAGTCTGGCAGGAAGAGATTTTTGATGGGGTCCTCCCACTCTGCCACATTTAATTCGTAAGTGTTGAGATGAATATGCTAAGGTGATTATGTTAAGTTTCCCTTCCTGAAGGAGATTTTTTTTTTCTATCTGAATTTCTTTAGGCAGGAAATGGGGATGTTAATAAAAAAAAACCTCTTCCTAAATTTTTTGGATCTTATTTGTTCTCAGCACAAAATAATCTGTATATTCAGGGAAGACTCATTTCCAACCTCTGTACTTGGAAGATGCTCTATTTCAACAACAAAAATTATTGTGCACCTCGGGAATCTTTACTAAGAACAAAGATAAGTGTTCATCACATGGGCCAAAGTGCTGGTTACCAGAAGGTTCTGGTTAACAAATTGAGTTTCATCCTCTGCATGCATTTTAGCTTTGATTCAGTTTTCCTTTTCCTAGATGGGGAAGAAGTGGAAATAGAAGCTGAGCTTTGATTTCATACCTAGGGAGTCTCTTCAACAGCCAGAACAATGGAATGTCCCCTCCTTCTCCCTGCTGGCCAGCCCGATTTCTGTTCCGTTCATCCCAGGACAATAGAGGAGCTTTCCTGGAGCTCTAGAACTCTGAGTTTCTCAACCAGAACTCCACAGAGAATAACCTCTTCCTCTGCAAGAAAAAACAGAGGTTGGCTGAAGCAAAGGAAAACAAAGAGATTCTCTGTCTCTCTTTCCTTTCTCTCTCTTTCTGACAGCCACTCTGTGATCTATAGGATTTTTGGTTTTGTAAGAAAATACACTGTTTTGCTATGTCAGCTGCTATTGACATCTCTTCTTTCCAGATCTTATTGGAAGCTGTTCTCTAAGTGTGACCACAGCCTAAAAGGCCCAGGGACCAAAGGCTTGGAGCCCTCAGCCCATTTCTTACCGAGCTTCTCATGCCTTCTCCCAGCCTCTCATGTGCTTGCTCATTGTTTCTCCTCTTTCATCTCTCTTCTCTCTGTAGTTTCCTCCCCCATCTCTCCCCTCCAGTCTCCCCTCCTTACCTTCTCCAGTACTGAAGGAGCATATGCATCCCTGGTCATATTCTATTCTTGATTCTAGGAGATGAGACACAGTTCCAACTGCACAAAACCAGCCCCAGGGTGGTGTTTGTCACGCGTGACCACCGCTTTTGTGCGCAGGCACATGCCCCCAAGGTCCTGGCACCAGAACACAGCACACACCATCTTGCCTTGCGCTAGGGAAGGCGGACAGCACTGTTCCATCCAGAAAAGCCTGAACTTCCAGAGCCTCTGCCTTTGGCCCCGATTTAGCTAATCTTCAAGCTCTTTATTTTGAAACCATTTCTTGTTGAACTCTGCAATAATCTGTCTGCAAAAACAAAGCCTGATGGCCAAGTAAAGATCCACTGGCCCAGGAACATAGTAGATCTCTGGCAAGATGCAAATTACTGTTTGAAATCTGCTGCCACTTTCCTAAATATTAGCATTAGGATTAAACAGAAATGACTCCTGTCCTCCAAAAGAACACTAGGTTTAGGGCCAAAGGGAGTTGCTTCTGACATTCATTATGATAGATTAAAAAAAAAATTTCAATTTGGAGAAAATGAGATAGGAGATAACTAGGTACAGAAGGGAGTCATCTCCCTCCCTCCCTTTCTTTCCCTCTCTCTCCACCCCGCTTCCTTCCCTCCCTCCCTCCCTCCCTCCCTTCCTTCCTTCCTGAGGGGATTGGGTTTGAAGCCACGCATGTCAGAGAATGTAACCAGGAGGATGGCAAACCTGTGGCAGAGTCAATTTAGTTACAAGATCAGAATCTCTTGACTCACAGGAGACAGTGTTAAAGGGTAGAGAACAGCCACAGATCTGTTAAAATCATGCTCTTGCAGCAAAATCAGATTCTGAATTGCTTTACAGGCTCGTTATTGATAAAGCCCCTTTTGAGCTGGCAGTTTATGGTCCAAGCAGTCAACGTGTTCAGGATGCCCTTGAACCAAGGCCTTGACTTCAGACGGCCCTCCTGCCCCACCCCTGCCCCTCCTCCCAGACTGGACCTAGAGGTCGGTCGGGTCCAGTCTCTTAAAAGACAAGAAGGGAAAGTGCAATCCCCGACTGAGACTGGGTTTCGGGGATTCGTGGAATGGCAGGGACAAGGAAGCCACTGCTTGATGCGCTCCCACTAATACCAATAATAAATGAGTTAACGGCAGCTACTGAGCATTCCCTTTGCGCCAGGCACGGTGCCAGCGATTTATGGATGGGGTCAGCAAACCAGGTCCGCCCTACCGCCTCCTCCTCCAGCACAGCCTTTGAGCTCAGAATGGTTTTGACATTTTTTAATGGTTAAAAAAAAATCAAAAGAAGACTATTTCATGACTCATAAAAATTATATGAAAATCCAATTGCAGTGTCCCTAAGTAAAGTTCCCTTGGCACACAGCCATGTCCATTCACTTACGCCCGGTCTGCGGCTACTTCGGGGCTACAATGGCCCCGTTAAGAGGTTGCAGCAGAAATTCTATGACCCACAAAGCCTAAAATATTTACTCTCTGGCCCTTTACAGAAAGTTCGCTGACCCCTGTTTATGCACATTATCTCCTTCCTACAGAAGCTTTCTAAAGTAGGGGCCGTGATTAGCCGAATGGCTGCAGATGGATAGGGAATGCAGCTGCAGGGAAGTCATTGTACCTATAAACTTCGCATGATTTCCTTCTTGAAAAGACGCTTTTGATGAGATATCCTTTTTTCTAAATCCTCACCTGAGAATATGTTTATTGAAGAGAAGGTGGGGAGGGAGGGAGGGAGAGAGAGAAGGCACATCAATGTGACAGAGAAACATGGATCCATTGCCTCCCATATGTGCCCCAACTGGGGATCGAACCGGCAACCTAGGTATGTGCCCTGACCAGGTATCAAACCTGCAACCTTCTGGTGTAAGGGACAACGCTTCAACCAACTGAACAACCCGGCCAGGGCACCTACGCCCATTTTAAAGATGAGAAGTTTAAGGCATGGATAGGTTGACTAACCAGACCACTTGGCTAGTGAGTGATAAAACCAAGGTTTGCCCCTGGCAGTCAGTCCTCAGATCTCATACTCTCAGACCTTCAGCTGTTTTCCTTACAGGGTTGTTGTGAGAACAGTAGACAGGGATGGTCTTGAAAAATGGCAGTTCCCACAGGGAGGAGTAGCATCGTCGTTGGTGTTACCGCTGCTTCCTCTGCGTGCTGGTCTCATGAAGTCCCTACGTGAGGACACCGATTGGGCTCAGCCCTTCCCAGCGGCCCTCTTCTTTCTCCTCTGCCCAACTAGACAGAAACAGATTTTTCAGGAGGTGTGGCTGCCTTTGCCATAAATGAGTCCTGCACAGACAACTGACACACAATCTTTTTCCAGGCCAGATCCCATGAACCTAAAAAATCTCAGGCAAGCGCAGTGATTAGAATGAATAAGCGTCAGTCACCAAACAGCCGGTGCTGTGAGTAAGTCCTATAGCACAATGTAAAGTGGGGTAACACGTCGTAAATTAACGTTGTTAAAGTGAGTGCTGGATAGTGAACCCAAGGAAGGCTATTTACCATCGCACTCCAAGCGACGGGAGCCGCGTGGGAGCCAGAGCAATTTGCATCGCCTGGCGACGCTCGGGTCTGCCGCTGCTGATGAATTACCGAGCACCTTGGCCATTCTCCGTGTGCGGCGCTGTTTAATGTTTACCTAAAAACCAGTGGGGCAGGGATGCGCTCGGTGTACCTTGCCAACGGGGATGACGGAGGTCAGCGGTGGTCTGCCAAGCCCAGCAAAGGACATCTGTTTTAGCAGCCACCCTCCTCCCTGGGCTAACACACCTGGTTTTGTCCTCTCGAATTGGTTGGATGCCTCCGCTCCTGGAGCTGGGAGAAAAGAGACCCCGTCAAGACATGCACACTCATCTGTCCTCTCTCTCCAAGCCTCATTTGTCTGGTCTGGTTCCTCCCAGGAGCAACCTCCATTTTTTTAGGCGCTGTAGGCCTGCTCACGCAGCTGAAGAACAGTGCTTTCCACGAGGGCAAGTCCTAGGTAGAAATTATGCGTGTGTTTTAATAAATATCCAGCCCGGAGTCCCAGGGTCCTTGTACTCACCTTGAATGCCACAGAGAAAGGAACACCTAGACTTGTTGACTTTCTCTCCTTCATCCAAACCTGACTTCCTATGTACCATGGACTCGGGGCCCTTACAGGATGTACGTAGCTTATCCACATTTCTCTTAGGAGATGCCACCCAGCCAGGAGGCAGTGTGAAGGAGGAGGTGCAGAGAAGAAAGTAGGGTGCTGACAAGCTCACCCACACTTCCACTTTGCATGAGGCTGAGGGCGGGAATGAGGGTCTGATGGCCCTTACTGGCCCCTCCATGACACGCTCAGTCCTCGACACGGAATGCGAGGGTTCGGTTTGAACACGCGCCATGTTCCCAGCACACGGCCCCTCACTTCTTCTTAAAGGGCTGTGAGACTGTTAACTTACTTGTTATCTTAAGAGGTAGCACCAATACCCCACTGTAATGGGGGAATCCAACAATAAGACAACCCCATTTAAGTTTATTCTTTTAAACCTAACTCCAGCAGATTTTGCACCCTGTGGGATTTGTACCAGGAAGGACAAATGATTCCTCTTCTTGGTGTTCCTTCTCCCTCATACCATCACAAAAAAAAAAAAAAAAGAAAGAAAAAAATTTCATATAGTCTAGCCCATTGCTTAACTTTCATTTGGTTGAAAGGATTTCTCAAGCTGGAGTAAGATACAGACTTTTTCACCATCATGGACCCCAATGAGGATTTACGTTATTTTTATTAAAATGTTAACATAGAAATGAAAAATCAGATATAAACTCCTTACGCTTATCATTTGACTCAACTATGAAACCAAAACAAATTAGAAATTAAATACAAACCTCACCAGAGATGCCATAAAATTCAGATTCAGCCGCTAAGTAACGAGGCTAGATCGTGTTCCTTGGCCGAGATGAAACCCTCCCTGAACACGACCGTCACACTTAGGATTCTGATGCCCGTTCTCCGGGGGCAGGACACTGAAGTGACCGACAGTTCTCCTGTCCTGTCTTCTCTTCCTCATCACTGGGCGTGAGTTTGCCGTCTCACGGGGCTTTGCGTGCCGCGCCCTCCCCATCCATCCCTTTCTGCATGGAGCCCGTATGCCAGTTAATAAAAAATGCAGAGGTCCCTTCTGAAACAGTGTGACCGAAATCAATTAGAAGGTTGTCATCCGCATGACCTGCAGTGTGCTCCTATTGATTTGTTTTTTTGCTTGTCATTGAAATGGCATGTGACAATAAAAATTTCTTTGGGAGAGAACGATGTGTGTGCACCCTCAGGGCCTGTGGAGTCTAGTCTGAGCGCGGCGTTCTCAAACTCTCCCGATGACCTTTCTGTGTTTCTGCCGGTCATGGCCCTCTGCCCTGTGCCCCGTCGGAACGTGGGCTGCTGAAAGGGCCCGGCTGGACACTCGGGGGACCCAAGCTGTAGTTCTGGCTGTAGCCCTAACGAGCTCCAACTCTGGCCAAGTCTCCTCCCAGGGTTCTCTGTCTCTAACCAGCCCAAGATAAGCCACCGTCCTCTCTTGTCCCAACTACAGTGGCCTCCCCGCTTGCCAACCGGCCCCCCTCTTGGCCCCTCCCCCATGCATTTCCCACCTCGTGGCAGAGGGTGATCTTCATAAGTTGTAAATGAATCATGTCACTTCCTTGTTTACTGCCCTTCCATTGGCGTTCCAATTGAGTGCCAGTGAAACCCACGACCTCCCAGACTGTGAACCAGCTCCCCCTCACTTCCTCTCGCTCCCCGCAAACCAGCCCCAGAGTTTTCACTGCAGTTGTTCAGACTGCCCCCACTCGTCTCGAAACCAGGCGGGCTTCCCCCCCACCCCCACAGACTCTCGCTGCTTCCGCCAGTCAGCGCTTCTCTCTCTGGTTGCTTGTCATCCCTTCGATCTCGGCTCACGTCCCACTTCTGCACGCAGCCCTTCTCCGGTCACCTACCGAGATGAAGTGCCCCCTCGACATCGCTGTCTGTCTGTCTGTCTCCTCCTTTGGCTCAGCTTCATCGCGCCACCATTTAGGCATGTGATATGGGTGTACCTCCCTTTTTGGTTCTGTCTTCTCCCACTGGGAGGGCAGAGACACTGCGTGCCCTGGTTTACCGTGGGATCCCCCACCCCTAGGGCCGTGCTGGCATCGAGTAGGTTTGAGATCATTTAATGAATATTTGCGAAGGAACGGAAACCTTCTCTTGGGCCCATTTTCTGGGCTTCATTTTTCTTAGCTGTAAAATGGAGCTACTAACATCTGCTATACTTGAGGTCATTCACTGAACACAGAAAAGCCTGTTTTGGGGCTATGTGTTCTACGCACCAGGGACACAGAATGTCTTGTAAAAGTTCAAGGGGTCTTGAGGTGAGTCAAATGCCCGAGGCTTGGTGTCAAGAGCTGGGTAGAGGGTGTGTGGGGAGGGAGCTGACGCCCTGGGGAGCTCCCGCCCCGGGGGCACCAGGAGACCGGGCCCCAGGTGCCTCTCTTCCCACTCCTGATGGCCCGGCTGCCTTTGATCAGAACGGAGCCCACTTCACACATGCTCGTTGAGTGCCCGCACCCACATACTGAGGAAAGTCCAAGTACCTCTCTCATCTCCTCTCTCGTCTCTTCTTGCACACAGCTTCTTGTAGACGCCCTTCCCGCTTCCATTCTCCCGCTGGAGCGAGTGCCACTTGGCCCATTGGTTCACTTCTTCAGGGAGCACGTGTCATGAACACGTGTAATGTGGCCGGCACTGCTCTAGGTGCTTCTGAGTGACCGAGAACACCGTTCCTGCTGTCTCTGAGACACAGGCTCGGGGTTCGGTGCGCGAGGTCCTTTCCTGAAGCCCACCTCCCTTACCGATCTCTGTGACATGGTGACCGCATGGTGACGGGCAGAGGACCCTGCGGCAGGACTTGGGGACCTCACCTGGCCATATTGCACATTGACAGTGTGACATTTGGGTGGGTCTCTTTACCTCTCTGAACCAAGGACTTCCTATTGTGTCCGACAGGGCTGTCCATTTCTGTTCCACCTCCTTTTGGGGGGTTTCTTTTCAGACTTGAAAAAGATAATGACTGTGAGGGAGCTTAGATGAACTCCAGAGCAAACTGAAAATATAATTAACTGAATGGCTGCAAAAACGCTAAGCCGAGGTAAAGATAAAGACACTGGTGTTAATTACATCGTTACCATGTGCCCGAGGCCGTCCCGGAGACTTGAAGTTCCACATCTGAGCCCTCATGAGAAGACCATCACACAGAAGGGGAAATGGGGACTGAGAATGTTTGGGTCACTTTTTCAGGATTGTGTAGACTGTAAGTGATGAGGGCAGCCTTCAAATCAGAGCTGGGTGATGTCTCAGGCCCGAATTGTCACCACTGCCGGCGGTCCAAAGCAAGCTGACCCTGGGCACCACTGTGCCAGGCTGTTCAGCCTCTGCTGAAATGCTTTCATGTGTCTGTGGTCTGATTGCTTCGAGGTCCTGACCTGAGGACAGGTAGGATGGACACACGGTCAGAGTATCTCTCTGTTGATACGGTGAGGTCTTTCTTCCTCCCTCCATCCAACTGCAAGTGCCCCCTAGAAGTCACAGACTGGCTGGCGATGGGGACAGAGCTTGAAAACCCTGTTTCTCCCTTCAGACAGTCCCAAGTTCCTTCAAGTCAAGGCCATGGGCTGTCGGCCGCACAGTCCCAGGCATGCCTCCCTCTCTGCTGGCAACGCCACCACCCTGACACCTGCTTTCTGAATTCGGAGAGCAGCTGCCCATTCCACCGGCGATGAAATATCGGGGGTCATGGCCCCATCAACAGAGACAGAGGCGGCAGCAATTTGGTAGCGGCTAACACTGCAATACGTCGGGCTTCATCTGTGTGCACACCCCCCCTCCCCCCGAGCTGTGGACGGCTCCTGTGGACTTGAGGTATCTCAGCCTCAGAGCTAATAGAGTTAAACCAGCCGGCCAATTTAAACAGGAGCAGATCCAGTGAGATGTTACTGTATGCTGAGATGGTGCTAATAAACTGTAATAGATTTCAGCTAACAATTTGGTATAAATCAGACATCGCACTGCTGCAGAGGTAATAACTTTTGGCACTAAATAACAGAAAATCAAGCTCTGTGATGTGCTTCAAAGGCGCCTTCATCAAGCCTGCGAGAGTCGGGCAGATCTCACTATTGATTACCGCTTACTCTTCCCCAAGCTTTAAGAAAACAGCACACTGCTCCAAAACACAACCCCTAAGGAGCCCCGAGTTCTTCTCCCACTGGCTCCATAGCTCGTTTCCATGAAAAGGCCTTTGGAATAAAAAAATAGGAGCCTTCTAATGGGTAAGTCAGGAGCCAAGAGGTTACCCAATCCTCTTGAGGGCAGGCAAAACACTTGTTCACAATTTTCTGGAATCTTCCAGAATGTTCATCTGAATCCATTCCAATTTAATTCTATTTTAACAACAGAATGTATAATCAGCAAGTTGAGGAATTAGCTTGGGTGGGGCACTAGAGTCAAGTGGGCATGTAGCAAGGTCTGGACTTGGCATTGGGGGAAGGTGTTCAAGTCCTGGCTATGACGTCAGTTATCCATGAGACCCTGGGCAAGGCATTGAATTTTCCTAAACCTCAGCCTTTCCCTCACCTGTCTTCTTGAAAGGGTGGTTGCGAGGTAGAAGAGAATGTGAGAATCCCTGAGAGAGTAGGTTATATAAGGTATGAAATTCAATAGGCCACATGACCTTAGTCTGGGTTCAAGTTTAGAGATGCCATCGTGATCTTCAGAAATGGCTGCCACATGTCTTGTTACAGACACAGTGGTCCCTACCCACTTGTCCCTCCGCTCCGTAAGTTGGGGGCCTTCACAGACTTGGAACGATGTTCAAGGTCAGGGCTGGAACTTCGGTGGTCTTCACCGGGGCCTGGAGATGGCTTCGAGAGCAGAAGTCTTCATGATGTCACTGTTACGGAGCCATTTGCCACATTTCCCTACGTCACAGACACGCTTTTTTCCTCCCACAGTTTAACATCTCTGGGTCGGGCTGTGTCTGTCCAGCTCATCAGGTCAGAGTTTAACAAGCAGGGCCTTTTTCTTTCTCAGGGTCACACAGTGGCGCGCATCTTACAGCTAACGTCCTCTTAGATGTGACGGAACGCGGAACCGCCTGTGAGGAGCCAGGTGCACCTCCGGGTGTTGCAGAGAGTGGGGCCCAAGACAGCCTGTCCCTGTCTCCCCGAGACGTGATGGTGAAATTAATACCACTACCCTCGAGGTACATGGCTGGCAGCAGTAGCGTAATGAAAAGTTTGGAGTAAGTTAGTAGCCAGTTGTCATCACAGTATTGGCATAAAAATGGGTAGTTAATTCCTCAGTATATTCCCTTTATTATCTGCTGCCACCTTTGCAAGTCATCATAAAATAACAATAGCGGACATTTATTGAGTGTTTACCATGTGTTCGGCATCACGCCACGCAGTTTACATGGATTGCGAACCCATTTCATTCTTGCCATTGCCCCCTAAGGTAAGGATTCTTGCTGTCGTCACTTCACTTCGGGGACACGAAGGCCGGGAGAGCTGACCTGCCTCACGCAGCGTCCTGAAGCTGCTGAGGGCTAGAGATGAGGTTCACACCCAGAGGGCCCGGCTCCAAGGCCCATGGATGTTCCCCGTAGCCGCTCTTGATGCTTCTCCCACAGTGTGGCCTTTGGTTTCCCTCCAGAAATGGGAAGTTCTGGAACTCACACACCTAGGGGGTATCAGAACAGGGAACGGGGCCCAGCTGCTTCTGAGTCCAAGCCCGGTCCTCTTCGGCCGCTCTTGCTTCCTCAAGCCTTTGTCAACATCCACAGCCCACTGAAATCTCCCATCTTGGCCCTGGACCCTCCCCGCCAAGAGCAGGCTCGAACCGTCCATGGGAGGGCCTAGTCAGCCAAGCCTGTCCAACAGGGCCAGCACTGCTCAGGAGGTATCAGCTCTTGTGCAGCCCAGACAAGACTCCTTGAGTCTGCTCAGGAGCATCCAGGGCACTGTGGGCACAGAGGGGCCCGTCTCTGCACAGTTGTTACCGTGGGCCAACTCTTGCTCCCACTGAGCCAAGTCTGCTCCGTCCTGGATGTCCACTGGGCGGCCGCGACCGGAGCAGGAGAAGCGCTGCTGGGCTGCTCTTCTGAAATCGTAAGACTGGATTCTGAAAGAGGAACCGGTTCCAGCTTCTGTGTCATGCCCTCTCACACGCCTGGAGTGTTGTCCTACAAAATATTCTGGGTCTGGGCACCTGGGTCCCTGTCTGGGGAAGGGAACTGGGTAGCTGGGGTTCAGGGCAGCGGAGGTGATTTTCCAAGCATATGCATTTGTATTTGGCACCCTGGGAATGTACTAGATATTAAATAGTAATAATAACAGAAGAGGTCTGAAGCCCTACTGTGGGTTCTTGGGAAAATACCAAACTCACTGTAATTCCCCACAGGAGTCTGCACAGGGGCCATGCATTCTCTGAACACTGATCGTGACATTCATAATTCATACATCAGGAAGACAGAGCTGCTTATTTCTCTGGGAGACAATCCCTGGCAGCTGTCTGTGTTTTGTCCGTCTCCCATTCTTCCTCCAAGCTCATCACAGCTACTTGAGTGTGATAAAACGAGTTTTCACGACCTCTCAGCTATAAGAGGGAGAAATAGAGACAAACCCGAGGGGACCATCTCTGTGTCTGACCTCACTCCCTCCTGTTGCCTTCATTGAAGAAAGGGGGGGGTGGCATCTTTTTTGGCCCCCTGGGGGCAAACTTCCCCTATGTTCCCTAGAGCCACTTCTTTCTCCCTCCTGCAAGAATCGGGTTGCAGTTGGGTGGCCCCCCTGCATCCCGCCCCGTTTGGGACCCCTGCCTCCAGCAGGTTCAGACAGAAGAGAAGCACAGGTGTGGAGACTCAGGACGAACCCGTTTTGATGCCCCTGCCTGGGAAAACTGCCCTGGACAAACACATTTGTTGCTCATACATTATCTGTTGGCTGTCTACCCACGTGCCCATCTGTCGAGGTGGCAGTGCGCCTGATCCCAAGCCCCAGAGTCGGCTCCGTGAAACATAAGTGCCAATCACAAGCGAGTTGGCTGCAGGGGACTTTGCCCCCTGGGGACCCTTCTCCTCCCCTCCCCTTGGGAACACTGGGACCGCAGGCATGCTTCTGACTTTCCCACCTGGGGCCTAGCTGGAGGTGCAGCCCCTTTGGAGATGCCAGCTCAGGGGGCAACAGAATGGCGCCCTGGAGGACAAGGCCCAGCCTAAGCCGCCTCTGTGTTTGGGGGAGGGGAGGGGGGGAAAATGAGGTGTGCATGGATTGGATGGGATTCTATGCGCCTGCGTGAGGGACAGAGGGGACGTCAATATAGAGTGAGTGGAACCACACTCCTTCCACTGACTCTCACATGTATGAGTGTGTGAGTGTGTATGTACTAAGTTAATCCACACAATCAGTAATAAATGTCTTTACTCCCCTGCCTCGTTCCAAAATGGGTTTGAGGGGACAGATAGAGTGCCAAGTGTCTGTGCAAGGGCACATTCTCGTCTCCTGGGATGGAGCGAGGGCCCCGAGGTATCTGGCAGGGAAGAGGAAGATGATGGACTATTGGTTTGTGGCTGGCGTGTCAGGCACCTGGCAGGGAAGAGGAAGACAACGGACCAGGGTTTGTGGCTGGCATGTCAGGCACCTGGCAGACACTCGGGCAAGGTTGGTGAGGGACTGAATGACTAGTGGAGGTCCCCTCGCACAGTCGTCATGTAAATGAAACGTGATGATGTCATTGGGCACCTACTATCTGCCGAGCACCGTTCTAGGCTATTGGGAGACAATGCCAAGCAAGACAGACAGGAGCCCTGGTCCCATCGGGCTTATCTGCCATCAGGGGGCAGACAAAAGCAAACACACGAATGCGTGATGAGAACTGCAGAGCTGCATAATGTTTGATCCTTCTTTCGCTCCTGCGGAAAGTAGCGAAACGGAGAAGGCTTGCCGCACGTAAGGTGAGGCACATTGACCTGTGCTTGCTGGGTGGTTTCTGAAGAACCTTCCCCCACAGAGATACATGCTCATGAGTATAAGTATACACACTTACACATGCACACTCTCCTCCGGGACTTGGGATTTTCCTGAAATATACATTATTTTTTCTTATAAAATCTGCAAGAGAAACACCCATGTGACCCGACGGGGGGTGTGGTCAAGGATCCAGAGAGGTCGCAGTTCATTTAGAGCCGTGGCCAGGTCGCTGCACCCCCAAGTCAGAGCATCTGAGCATTTCTCTGCTGTCCCCAAACCTGTGTCTGGCCCTAGCTGCGCCGGGGAAAGTATCATGGCTTGTGGGTCACATACTCCTCTATGTCTAACCCAGAAAGTGACAGAGATGAAGGGTTGTCGCTATAGAATCAGAGTGTGCGAAAGATGGGCAGCGGGGAGATTCCAAAATGGGGGGGTGGGTTCTATTCCACTCCCTCTAATTTCTCATCTGCCTGAGAGATTCCGTGATTCCTGGAACATTCCAGAGCTCTAACCTCCTTGAGCTGGTTAGATGCTCAGGAGTTGAAGGGTGGTAGGACCTATGGGTTGTCCATATGGTGGAAGTCACTTGCATGTCAGTGAGAGAATACTGTCTACAGCTGAGGGACTGCACTCAGGAAAAGTTAATATCCCACGAGATGAAGACAAAGTCTCCTCTTCCGCATATTCGGTCCACTGTTTGTGTAATACCCAGATTACAACACACAAGTAACCCATTACAGTGTTGCCATGGTAACCATCTCCAATTTTGACCAGCAGGATTAAGAAGACAATATCTGTGAAGCTCTCCACAGCTGGGGAGTGACTGCCCATGGAGACAGAGGAGGATCTGGGATGGGGGCTGCTTCCAATGTGCTGAGATAGGACAGACCCTGAGCCCCGGGCAGTCTGCTGTGTGAATGGTGACGGGAGCCATCTGCTCCATAGACAGGGATCTTATTAGTCTCGACTATCACTCTGTCATCAGCACCTACCACAATGCTGGTGCAAAGTAGGTACTCAATGAGACCGGATGGATGAGTGAATGAATGAATGAATTGCTGTGACTTTCTCTTCCCCCGAATGAAGTGAATGTGGAGGGAGCATAATTGGTGCAGAGAAAGGGAGGTGGTGGTGATGGCGACGCTGAGAGGAAAACTTCTTATTAGACTAGGAGATAACACACTTCTCTGGTGCCGGTTGCAAAAGCCCAGCTGGAGTCAAGTTGCCAAAGATAAAAAAGCATCACCAGTGGGTTGAGAGCACTGATAAATATAGGCTTCCTGCGAGTTTTGTAGGAGCATCATTTGGCGGGCTGCTTCAGTACACTGTGGTCCTCCCCTGTCCTGGAATACCCCGCTGCCCTGTGCGTGATGTTGTAGAAACACGGCTGTCAGCACAGACACGTGTGTGCTGCTGAGTGTTAAGTTTGCCTCCGGGTCGTAGGGAAGAAGGGAAGGGTGGCTGTAACAAAAGAGGAGCGAGTTTCTTTCAACGTGGGCATTCGGGGCCAGAGCGGGGCTCCTCGATCTTCTGGGACTGAGCTTCCAGATTTCTGCTCTGGGAAAAACTCGTAAGTAGCGCCTGGGTTCCCTCCACACTGGCTCTTCGTAGAGATTCCCTCCTCCTTCTCAACGAAGTGTGCAGTTGTTCTTGTTACTGGGACGTGTGCAAGCTCAGGCGGTGCTCACAAAGATTCCAGACGGAAGGGGTCGGGGACATGGCATTCCGGAGGCGCACGGCCCTCTCCCTGAGGACACTGCTTTTCCTTGCGTTGGTTCTTTCACTTCCATTACTGTCTCAATGAATAAAGTTGGGAGAAACACATTTTTTTAACTTCGATGTCACAATAGTAAATGAAATGCATATGCGGATAGTAACTCACGTTTAGTTTAGCACTTCCCAGCATGCCCCAATGTGTAATTGCATTGGGTGATCTCCAAGACACCAAGAAATGTTTGTAAAGATTTTCTTTGCGAGCCCACACTTGCAGGTTTCTGTGAAAGAGAGGCAGCGCTTGCCCATTAGGATGGACCCCGAAGCAAGGAAAACATCACTTGTCTTACTGGAACCCTCAGCTCAATCACATTAGATAGGACAGCATCACTCCAAGACCAGCTCTGCAAGGCTCTGGCCCCAAGCCAAATAACTGGCACTTGGCGTTGACTATGATGACTTCTGGGAGGCAACAGAGTTCTGGGAATCTGGGTGGGGTTTGAGAATTAGGGTCCCAAAGGCCTGAAGTCAGTGGGGGAGATGGTGGCACGTTGATGGCAGGCAGAGCCCCGAATCACTGGGTGGGAAAGGGCTAGACACAGCGCTAGTCCTGACGGAGGCCCGAGAGCTTTCTCGGAGGGAGCGCCGTCCCGTTTTTATTGAGATACAGTGAGCACGTAGCGTCGTCTCAGTCTCAGGGGCACGGCGCCATGATTTGGATTTGCGTGCGTGTTGCAGAGTGACTGCTACATGAAGTTTAATTAACAACCATTGCCTCGCAGCTACAATTTTTTTCTTGTGATGCCAACTTTTAATTTTAAGATCTGCTTTGTCAGCAGCTTTCACGTGCCCGAGACGGTATCGTTAACCATAGTCACCTTGCTGTACATTCCATCCCCAGAACTTACTTATCCTATAACTGCGAGTTCTCATCTTTTGACCATTTTCACTCATTTCTTCTATCTCCCCCCCCCACCTCTGCCAACCGTGAATCCATTCACAGTTTATACACTTTTGATTGTAATCCCACGTTAGTGATTTGTCATCTGCTCCTTAAGTTTGCATTTTTCAGAGGAGTTTAAAACGAAAATGAAAAGAAGTCATTATGAGAGTGCCTTCCTGGGTTAGAGGCTCTTTGGGCTGCAAGAAATGGCAACCGACGCGTGTAAGGAAGCTGTGCGAAAGAATCGGAGGTATCCCATAAACCCCGGGGTAAGAAGCAAGGCTAGGAGACAGAATACTGGGACCAAGAACTGTAGAGCCATTCAGAGACTGGTGACCTTGACTGACCCACTGTCTCTGTGGGTGTCCAAGGCCCATGATGGCTGCCACAAAACAGCGGCCCTGGCCACCCTCCAGGTCTACATAATCCTAAATTTCGCACCCAGAGTTAACTGATACTGTTTCTTCATGCCCCAGTTCAAAAAGCTGGGGGGAAAAAAAGAATGTGATCAGTCCAGCATAGGATACCTGTTCATTCCTCGTCCAATCAGCCACGTTTGCGGGGGAGGCCATGTGGGTTTCTGAAACACGGTCTTTGCGAAAAGGAAAAGGGCAGATCCTCCAAGAAGGAATGTGGAATAGGCAGAAATGCTCAGCAGAGAGAATGATTGGCATCTCTAATTTATTTACCCAGAAGGAGAAGCAAAAGTGTTGAGCTCAAAGCCTAGAGGGCAGATTCCAGGAGAACAGACAGGTACGTTCTGTTTTTCCTTCTCGTGGCTTCTCCATTTACTTCTCTACCAGTTTTCGAATTACTACCAGCAGAGCAATCAATACAGGGTTATCAACATAGGGACAAGTTAATTAAGATGAGCAAATTAATCAGGTAATTAAGTGGCCTTCCCTGAGAGGGTGAGCCTGTTGAGGTATTGGTGGCATTAGGTCTCATCAAGTTCTCTTTATGTGGGCCTTTAGGAATCACGGTAGCTGTGGGTCATTCCAGGTTGAACCAAAGGGACCTATATTCCTGGTTAGTGGGCACACGATTTCTCTGGTCTTATCCTTAATAAGTCCATATTCCAATGCAAA
Source organism: Micronycteris hirsuta (assembly GCA_004026765.1). Classification (NCBI taxonomy): domain Eukaryota; kingdom Metazoa; phylum Chordata; class Mammalia; order Chiroptera; family Phyllostomidae; genus Micronycteris; species Micronycteris hirsuta. The sequence continues at coordinate 23,544 of PVJI01003044.1, forward strand.
CTTCTGGCACCTTGGTCTTATTGTCACTGTATGAGACTTTTGTTTCAGTACTACACATGGTAGTTAATAACCCAATACTTATTTTTCCCTTTTACCCAATAAACAACACTCTAATCCACCTCTGGTCGACCAGCTTGAAGACTACATTTCCCAGCCTCCCTTGTAACTAGAAAGTGGCCAATGAGATTAAGAGGGTTTTCTGAAGTCCTTTGAAGGAGCTGACCCAGCTGGGATATATGCCCTTTTTATTTTTGTTACTAAACTTTTCAGTCTATGATTTCCATTTGGTTCTTTTTGTTAAACTTCTCTTACTTTATTGAGATTTTCTTTTTTATTTTTTTCATTTGTTTCAAGAGAATTGATAGTTGATTGTTGAAACCTTGTTAAACGGCTGTTTTAATTTTTTTGTCAAGTAATTCCAGTGTCTGATTCATCTCAGTGCTGGAGTTGGTTGATTGTCTTTTCTCATTCAAGGTGTGATATTCTTGGTTCTTGAGGCGATGGTTTTAATTGTACCCTGGACATTTCGACTGTTACTGGTAAGAGAGAGACTCTGCTCCTACTTAAATCTTTTCTCTTAGCGGGCTGTTTAGGTTCAGCACACTGGGCCTGGCATGCCTTTGTGGTCCAGCAAGAGGTGCAGCTGAGACATCCCAGGATGAACATGTCTGATGGCTGTTTCATCCTCAGAGCCTTTGTGGTCTTGTTGTGGTCTGCTGGGTACATCTGGTGCTGCTGGGGCTCCCACTGGTCTCTAGTAGAGCTGCCGAAGGGGACAAAGGGGCTTCCCCATGGCCGCAGAATGGTGGCACTCAGCTGGGGAGGAGCCTCTCAACCCCCGCAGAGACAGAAGGGTCCTGGGGTGGGTGGCATGTTGGAGCTGGGCCTCTCTCATCTGGGTTGGGGAGTCTGACATGATGAAGAAGAGCTGCGCTTTCCCAACTGCTTATTTTGGAGGCAAAAAAAGTAGAAGAAACCTGGTTCTGCTGATTGGAACCCATCATACCTGCTTTAGACAAACTATCTCTGCTCTTTTTTTACGGAAGAGAAAAAAATTTCTGCCGTATTTCAGCCACTGTTATTTGTGCTGTCTGTAACATGTACAGAACTTAATCCTAATGGACATGACATTGAAGGAGAAGGGTAGAACTGACAGTCCCCAGAGTGGGCTGACCCCTGCTTTTCCAGATGGAACAATGTGCCCAGGCCATGTCCGTGACCTGTGCTGACCTCCTTGGTGGTAGGCATGCTCTCCTCTGAGTCAGAGGACGCCTGCTTGAGTGAAGGGACACAGTGGCTGTGTTGAAAGAGTTTGCAGTCTCGGAAGCTTGAGTCTGACTCCCAACTTCATCGCTTCATGGCTTTGGGGCCTCATGCAGTGCCCTCTGTTGCAACTATAAAACAGGGATAAAGTAACTGTGATGCGGGTTATTGTGAAGATTATTAATATATAATGCACGTGAGGTTCCTAGCTGATAGTAATTTTAGTATCATCATTATCACCATTACTATCACCTTCTACCCATTGCAAACATTAAAGAGTAATTTTGTTAGAAATGACTGACATAAAATGCAGCACCTAAACAGTCAGAGCAGACACTTACAGGGCACTTTCTATGAGCCAGGCCATGGTCACACACCTTGTGGGCTCACTCATTGGATTCACACAAGGCGAGGAGGTGGGCGTCATGATCGTGAGCATCATGCTCCTTTAGCAAGTGGAAGAGGCTGGGGTTCAAGGGCTGAAAACTTTCTCTGAGTCACACAGGGGCGAGAGGAGGAGCTGAGACGTGATCCTGGGTCTGCCCAACTCCAGAGAGAAAGCTTTCATAGAAAAGAAGAGGTATTTCAGAGTTTGGGGTTTGAACAATTTCCTCCATCCCTCTCTCCCTCCCTTCATCCATCCATCCATCCATCCATCCATCCATCCATCCATCCATCCATCTGTCCGTCCGTCCATGCATTCGGCCATTTAGCCTTTCAGGCTGAGCTCTTACTTGGTGCCCATTCTGTGTTAGGCCTTGTACAAACAGAGATGGACAAAACATTAGATGCCCTTAAACGGCTTCTAATGTGACTGTAGGAGGCAGAGATGTAAAGAAATAATGCACCCTAAAAACCTGGGGTTGCATGGGGGGCACGCAGCAGAAAGCAGTCCGTTCTGGGGGTGCGGAGGAATGAGGTAGCTCTCTAGCTCAGGAAGCCCGATTCTGCATTTCCTGAACGATCTGTTTTCTAACAGAATTGGAAGGATCTCTATTTCCTGTTTTGCTTGGGGCAAAGAAGTGTGACCGCGTGTGACCACACTTACCAAACCATACCTAAAGGAGGACTTTTGTTAGCTGTGAATGGAAGGAACCATTTGCCAGAAAGTACTAGAAAGTGCTTCAGCAGACACGGTCCTTCCCTTCCTAGAGGTCAGAGGAAGTGCCAGGGCAGGCGAGGCTCTGCTTCTGTCTTCACTGTGGCCTCCTTGACACCTCATTGACTTTTGCTGCTCACGGTTCCCACCAGTAGGTGTCCGCTGGTTGGAAAAGTCCATAAGGTGAGACGGATAGAAATCAGATAAGAAAACCAGCGGCTGAGCCGAGATCCAAAGGCAGATGGATAGATGCTCTTGAATTCTCACGAGGCACCACTGGTCATGTCTTTTTCTCAAAAGCAAAATAAGGTAAAAAACACATTGGCTCTTTCAAAGACGCTATGAAGAACATGTAAAGAAAAGTCACAGGCTGGAAGAAAATACCGCGATCCATGTAGCTGACAAAGACTCGAATCTGGAATATATAAAGAACTCCCACCACGCAATAATCAAAGGCAAATTACCTGATAAAAATAGACGAGAGATTTCAACAGACAACTCACAAAAGGCCAATGCAACATGGAAAGAAGCTCCCATTCTCAGTCATTAGGAAAATGTAAACCAAACCTACCATGACACACCACCACGCAGCCCCTGGGGTGGCTCAACCGAAAAAGGCCGGGAAAGCAGGCGTTAGGAAGGGCGTGGGGCAACCAGGATTTTCACACGTTGCTGGCAGGGTTGTGAAATGGGATAAACACTTTGGAAAACAGTTTGGCAGTTTCTTATGTTTCCCTATGACTCAGCAATTGCACTCACGGATATTTACCCAAGACAAATGAAAGTGTGTCTACAAAAAAAAAGGATACATGAATTTCATAGCTTTATCCACAATAATCCAAATTAAGGTTATTAGGAAATAACCTAAGTGTTCATTTTCTGGTGAATGAATAAGTAAGATGTGGTATAGCCAAACAATGAAATACTACTCAGCAATGAAAAGGAATCATCAGCTGATTAGAGGAATAACCTACTGATCTACAGATACACAGAACAAGGACAACTCTCCAAAAAAAAAATCAAGGCTGAATCTCAGAAAAATAAGCCAGACTATGTACTGTACGCACCCATTATAGAAAACTCTTTAAAAAAATACCATAGTGACTGTATTCGTCTGGTAGGGCTCCTGTACCAGTATCACAGACTCGGTGGCTGAAAGTGCAGAAATGTATTTGCTCACGATTCTGGAGACTAGACATCGGGGATCAGGGCGTCAGTAGGATCAGTACCTTCCAAAGGCCTCTCCTGGCCTTCTCGGGGGCCATTTCTCCGTGTGTCCTCAGGTGGCCTGCCCTCTGTCTGTGTCCTGATCTCCTCCCCTTACAATGACAGCCGTCCTAGAGGATTAGGGCCACCCACATGGCCTCCTTTTCCTTTACCTACCCCTGCCAGGGCCCTGCCTCCACATGCAGTCACGTGCTGAGGGACAGGGATTGGAGCTCCAACAGGGATTTGGGAAGATCACGACTCAGCCCGCAGCAGTAACAGAAAGTCTCCTTGGAGCCAGAGATGACTCTGACTACAGACGTACATGAACAACTTTTTAGGGCGGTAGAAAGTATGTAGTAGTTTTACATTATAATTGTTCTGTGTCTTAGTTTGCTAGTGATATGGGGCACACACTCTTTGTCAAACCCATTAAAATGATACTCAAAATGAGTGCAGGTGTTGTATGTGAATGACACCTCTATATAATTGATTTAAAATAAAACCCTTCTCCTTGGCTGGTGTAGCTCAGTGGATTAAACGTGGGCCTGTGAAGCAAAGGGTCACTCGCCAGTTCAATTCCCAGTCAGGGCACATGCCTGGGTTGCAGGCCAGGTCCCCAGTTGGGGATACGTGAGAGGCAACTGCACATTGATGTTTCTCTTTCTCTCTTTCTCCCTCACTTCCCTTCTCTCTAAAAATAAATAGATAAAATCTTAAAAAACACACACACACACACAAAAAAACACTTCACAATATTTTAGCATTTTTGGTAATAAAATTAATACCTGTTGATCACAGAACACTTAGATTATAAAAATAATCAAAAATCAAATTATAATTACCTAAGATTGTTCCACTGACATAATTATATTACATGTCATTAAGTTATATACATATTACTTACTTGTCATGTATATCCTTCGATGGCAAAATGCAATATGTACTATTTTCTGCTTTTTTTTCCCCCTCAGTAATATAATTTTGACTCATGACAACCATACATTGTCCTTAAATTTTATTGTTACTTTATTTTGAATAACTTTATCATCTAGAGACCATCATTTAATTAGCTGGTTTCAATGATTTGACACTGGGGTCATTTATGAAACATTTTTCCTTATCATAAACAAAGCCACACATTCTCATAGTTAAGTCTGTGTACAACAAATCCACAATTATTTTCTTAAGAAGCATTCTAGAAGTAGAATTTCTGGGTCAAAGGTCTGACAGATGTTAAGGCTTTGGTGTCTATATTTTATAAGTATAAAGTTGTTATATGTGTATTGCCTGTTATTGGGGACATCCGAATTATCATCAAATGGAAATGTATATAGAGATGTGTATGCCAGTTGAGAAGATGAACATGATACGGTGGTGTTGTTTCGTTTGCATTTCTTTGGCTCCACCAACCTAGTCTTCCTCGCTCCGTTGTGAGGCGCTAGGACCCAGAAGTTGAACATGAGTTCAAAGGGCGGAGCAGCAGCAAGGAGGATGACTTCTCCCCAGCCCCGGGTCAACCTGCTCCTATTGGCCCTGACACCAAACAGATCCCGTGGCACAGGGAATTTCTGAAGCAGGGCCTAAGTTCAAGTACAGCCCCGGTCAGTGAGGGGGGAAAAACACCTCAGTGCCCACATATCCTGGTCCAGTCTCAGGCAGTTAACACCAAGGGAAACCAATTCACTTTCAGGCGTAAGAACTGTGATGGCCAACACCCATCCTGTTATCTCCTCCACGAGCATCAAGACCTGTTCACAGTCCCATCCCGTTGCTCGTTGCTCAGCTCTCCCTTGGGGCATCAGCCACAAAATGGAAACCACGGTGCCGGGACTCCCGCAGCATCCCTGCTTCTGCGGGCTCCTTCTGAATGAAGGGGGAAGGAGACCCAATCACGCTTTTCAGTGATTACGGAAAAACAGCACGCTAGCCGGTGGCGAGAGGGGCGGATAATTCTCCTCTGCAACATTCCGAGCTCCAGCTCAGCCCCCTGCCCTTTGCTCCACTTTCCTGACGGGAGAGAAAATCTGTCTGTCCTTCAGTCTGCAGAAAAACCTTGAGCTGGGTGTGCTCCCTAAAGGCAGAGCTGTGGGTGCAAGTAACAGAACAATGTGGTGTATTGTGAACACGGGAACCGATGAGGTCAGAGCCACCCTGGGGACACGAAAATACATATTTATGTAAGACGCAGTAAAATTTGCCTGCAATTAAGTTTTACCAAAACCCTCAAATCTGTTGTTTGGTTTTAAGCAGATGTTGAAAGGGTTTATCCTGGATTCTGTCTTTATTGATAGGACGTCTTTTGATCTGCAGCCAAAGAAGAAATCTGGATGTTATTTTGGATTTGGAAATTCCCTTTAAATAAACATATTAGTTAAGTATGTAAATCTGCTTATCATCACTTCGGTCATATTGCAAGAGTGGGAAACATCTGCGGTTGGACTTATTAATTCACACTTAGAGTATGTTTTGCTCAGGTTATTGCTGAATAATGTTATCTTGATTGCCGAAGTCAGCTGTGTCTCGAAAACCGTGTCTTACAAGTTTGAGGTTTCAATTTTGACGCCCCAGAAATCCCCTGAACAGGGCCTGTCTTGGCCTAGCCATTTCGGCTTCTGGCCCCCTTCGGGATAGATTTCAGAAATTAATTGTTAACATTTTGGATTATGACGGAAATCTGTGTTATTTATCTGCACTGGCCCGCATGTAATTCCGGGAAGGGATTATATGACCTCTTCCTGATAAGCCCTGAAGTGGCGTCATTAATACAACTTTCTGCCTAAAGCGCTCGCCACTTGATGGAAGCACCTCTCCCTCCAGTTAAAACGCTGCTCCATAGACTTCCACCTTTAAGTCTGGAGTGAATCATTCTGTCCAGTGGGCGGTGCGTGATGAATGGCTGAGGCCTGGTGGTCTCACTAGTACAGGTAATAGAGCATAAATCCAGGGAGTCTTCTGCTCCTCGCGCTCTTCTAGGGCAGGAAACAGGCAGCAGGGATGAAAGTCTGGAGAGCATCCTAATGAATGAAGACTCTGTGATCATCAGAGGAAGAGGATCCGGGATTGGTTGACAGAGCAGCTGGAACTCATGTTCCAGGGCCCTGGAGAAGTGAATTGTGGGAAAGGAGACTTTCAGAGAAGCTGTGTTGACGTGCGTCTGCTGAAAGATATACCAGCTACCAGAAAAGAGTCCACCAATGCCAACAACGTGAGAGCGTGGAAGTGGACTTCTAGGTCACATTTCTGTGCGGTGTCGGTCAGCAGGGGTGGCAGCGGGGGACTCATGGATCAGGCTGTTTCTGTCTGGTGGCTCTGCTGTCCCCTCAGGCTCCAGAGTGCTCCATCTGGCTGGAGGATGAGGGAAGTCCGAGAGCGTGGAGGGAGATTTTGTCCACCAGGCCTGGAAGCGGTCATTGTCCGGAACACAGTTGCAGGGCTATATCTAACTGCAAGGTGAACTGGGAAATACAGTCCAGCTGTGAGCCCAGGGGAGAATACTTGGTGTACAATTAGCCTTAGCAGGGGCATGCGTCTCTGGGCCACACTGGAAGAAGTTGTTGTCTTGGGCCATACATTGTGATATGTAAACACACAAAAATCGCATAATGTTTTAGGTAAATTTAGAGTTTTGTGTTGGGCCGCATTCACAGCCATCTTGGGCTGCATGTGGCCCGGGGACTGCAGTTTGGACACCTCTGCTTTAGATCATGTGACCTCAGTTCGTCTCTTCCCCTTCCCCACATCTTCAGGTGCCTTTGGCTGGTGTTGGGCCAGCCCTGTTCCCACCCTGTCCCTCTGGTCCCGGGCTGAGGCAGTGCCTCCTTCCTGAGACCTAGAAACGGAGCCTCCTCATGAAATCCCCTTCCACATCGGTGGGCACACAGTGAACCCCAGTCGGGGAGAGACGGTTGGGTCTTCTGTCATAAACCATGCAGGGTCCCTGCTCGTGGATGGGGAATGGGGAAGGCTGGGGCCACAGGGGTTTTCATCCCAAGTGTCACTTTAGTTATCATTTCCCACTTCACAAGCAGTGAAATTTAACACACACTTAAATGGCCCCTTGGGCCCCGAATGATTCTAAAAATGTGGGCTGTTTCATTCTTTGTCTTACCCCAAACTGATGCTTTTTAGACCAACTTATTTACTTTCTCCCTCCCCAACCCAGTCTCTCTTCCCCTTCCCTCCTACCCCTCCCTGCTTTCCTGGATCTTGGTACTATTCCCTCTTCCATTTTTTTCCCTTCCTCTCTGCCTTCCTTTCATTTGAAAGATTTTATTTATTTATTTTTAGAGAGAGGGGAAAGGAGGGAGAAAGAGAGGAAGAGAAACACCAATGTGCGAGAAATACATCCACCGATTGCCTCTCGCACCCCTGCCCCGGCTGGGGACCTGGCCTGAAACCCCGGCATGTGCCTTGACTGGGAATCGAACTGGCAACCTTTTAGTTCACAGGCTGGCACTCAATCCACTGAGCCTCACCAGCCAGGGCATCATTTCATAAATATTTTCTATGCACCTACTTGTTACCTGGTATATAAAAGCAATGAAGACAGTCAGGGTTTCTCCCTTTGTGGTGCTTCCATTATTTTCCCCAACAAAATAAGAGTTCTAATTTCTGTAAAAACGTTCATGCGAAGAGGGATGAGAATCTCAAAGTAGTTTTACAGTGTGAGTGGGAGAAAATTCTACTAAGCTCCCCAGCAAAGTGACTTCTTTCCAGATACCAAGGGCACGGGAGTCCAGTCCAAACCATGCACAAAATACCCACGGCTGCAAGTTTCGGAACACGCGAGGCTCCTCTGCAGTAATGAAACCCATGTATTTTAAACTCGTGCATGCCTAGGGTTTGCTGCTGCAGGGATAGCAAATGCACAGCTTGAGGCCTGTCCTTCTTTAGTCAAGCCGGGGGCAGACATTGCTAATCGATTGCAGCACGCTTTGCACTGAACTCAGATGCAACCTCAGAATCTTTATCAACACAACGCCAGGGGCAGCCCCTACCAAACAACTGAGATTTGCATCAGCGATGGACCTACGTGCCACCCTTAGAATGCTGTATACCAGTTGTCTTTAAATATGGAAATATGGACACCCAAAGGTATTTAAACATACGTGTGTCTGGGTGGGGCTTTTTGTGCAAAAAGAGGTATGTTTTTGAAGAAAGTCAAAAGTAAGAGAAGATTGCTAAGTGGGATAAAAGACGAGGGGCCAAGGACTGAACCAGGGAGGAGGCAGCCCCTTGCCGTGCCCAGAGAGCCTGCGGAGTGGGAGTGTGTGTCGATGGCAGGAAGCGGGGACATCAGGCCCCTCGGCTCCGCACCCCGCTTGTCCCGACGGCCACTCTCAGTTGATGGGGGAAGGGGCTGGGTAGAGATGAGGAGTAAATGAGAGTACGCTTCAGGCCTCTTTCCATGAGGAGGCCCGTGTTGCAGGGACAGACCTCCTCTGCCTTCCCACACGCCGCCCTGCCTGGGTCTCCATCTGTGTGGCCCTAACAGAAAGGGAAAGCCAGGTGGCACTGGCTTGCATGGCTTATGGACTTGGGTACACAGAGATCTGCTCGTCCTCCAGAGTGGCGGGAATCAGAGAGGGGGTTTCTGTCGGGGGCCGGAAGAGATGGAGGTAGCAGACAAAGAACTACCACCAAGGCGTTTTAATGGCCAGAGAGCAAGGCCCCCTGGAGCCTGAGTAAAGATTCTCATTTCCACTGTGCTGACTTCTCTGTGTGTGCGTGGACACCGGAGGTGGTGTGGAGCTATCCCCCCGAGTGACTTCGAGGACACCTGCCCTCCCAGTAAACACATGCCAAGGTGGGGGGTGTGGGGTGGGGTGGAGGTGGGAGTGGGCCACCCTGGGTCCAGGCAGTGAACATGCCCGGTTGGCTGGGAGTGAAAAACAATGGCAAAATCAGCTAAAAGCCGTTTTCCTTTCTATTGTAACCCTACTCCAGCAGTTCTAAACTACTGTCCCCATCCCCAGTGCTGTGCCCCAGAGCAGCACATTTGAAACCTCAAGGGTCCCTCGGGGCAATTAACCCCTGCGGTTGAGATTGGTTTCCTGTCCCCTTTCTCACACGGCCCCTCCCGCCCGCCCCCAGGACTAGCCCCAGGGGATGCGAACGTTTAAGAAACACAAACTCTGAAGACTTAGTTAGGACACATTCGTTGTATGAACAATGAATGTTTTACCTTATTAAGTAATTATTTAATGATTGGGTTTTCCTCCCAGGCTGTTTCTTTACTTTTGTTTCATCTGAAAAGTGTTTGTGGAATTTTTCCTGTGTGTCAGGCCAGGTGCTGGGCATCAGAGGGCAAACACGGGAAGTGAGTCGGTGGCAAGGAGCCCACATTCTGGAACGGGTCAGACAGCGAGCAAGTGACGAAGTGCATAGACAGAATGGCTTTGAGAGAGTCACTGGCTGGATTTTGTATAAGATCCAACCACTACCCAAATCTCGCTTTGGATTTAAGGACGCACACAGGCTGCCCGTGAGGCCGTGGAGAAAGACGTTCCATGATCCTGGTGACCAAACGGGGGCAGGGGTGGCGACATCTCCATCAGACAAAATAGACTCCAAGTCCAAAGCTGTCACAGGAGACAAAGGACACTACATAATGATAAAGGGGCAGCGCGTCAAGAGGATATAGTAACTGTAAATGCTGTATGTGCGCCCAGCATCAGAGAACCTGAAACGGTGAAGCCGGCATTGACAAAGCTGAAGGGAGAAACAGACAGCAACGCAATAGGAACAGAAGACTCCGGTGCCTCAGTGGCAGTCGTGGGCAGAACAGCCACACTGAAGGTCATAAGAAAACAGAGAACTTGAACAGCAACGCGGACTAAAGGGACCCAGCAGGCACGGACGGTCCACCCAACGGCTGCAGAAGGCAGGCCTTCTCAAGCACACACGGAACTTCCTCCAGGGCAGAGCGCGGACTAGGTCCCCAAAACACATCTGAACAAAGAAGACTGAAATTGTGTCAGTGTCTCTTCTGACCACAGGAGAGTGAACCCAGGACTCAACAGCAGAAGGAAAACTCACTTGAGGTGGGAAAACTCAAAAATATGTGAAAATGAAACAGCACAATCTGGAACAACCACTGGATCAACAAAAAAATCAAAAAGGAAATTAGAAACTACCTCGAGGCAAAGGAAAATGAGAATACAGCATCCAGAAACTTATGGGATGCAGCAAAAGCAGGAATAAGAGGGAAGTTTATTGCTACAAATGCTTACATTGAAAAAGAAGAAAGACCTAAAAATAAACAACCCAACTTTATGCCTCAGAGAGCTGGAAAAAGAAGAACAAAGTAAGCCCAAAGTTAGCAGAAGGAAGGAAGTAACATAAACAAGATGGTTTTAGCTAGTGTGAAGTGCAACGAAAGGGAATATTCTAGTGTAATGAGGTAGAAAGTGATGGTCAGGGGTGGGTCTGTATGGGGTAAGGTGATCAAGGATGACTTCTCGGAGGAGGTGACATTTGAACTGAAACTTGAAGGATGGGGAGAAGCCTGCCATGACAGAAACAGATGATGAATGCCAAGGTTCAGAGGCAGGAACATGCAGACATGTTGGAAAATATCAAAGAAGGCAAGTGCAGCTAGAAATGAGAAGATCCTTTTTGGGGAAGAAGCTGAAGCGATGTGGCTGTGCCATCATGGAGGATCAGAAGACCACGCTGCAGAGATTGCACTTTATAATACAAGCAAGGGGATGAGGGATGAGAATTCAGTCGGAGCTCTTTGCCACTTTCCCCCTCACACCCCTTATTATTATATTACCTTTTGCTTTGCCACGTTGGTGTTTGCTCACTTCAGCTGACTGTTCTTCCTCTCACTCCAGTTTCCCCCCCTCCTCAGAGCTTCCTGCCCACCTTCGCCCTGTTCGTTCACTTACCTCCTGATGTCCTGTCGTTGGCATCCGATCCCCCACGATGCTGTTCTCCCCATCACGCAGGTGGGTGTTCATTCTGGTCGGGGAGGCAGGTGGGAATGGCTCCAGGCCCTGTGCTGACCACCGCCCGTTGTCGGACATGACACCAGTCATCTGGGTTGGAGGAGCTCAACCAGGGGACCCAGGTCCCCCTTTGCTCCTGAGTGGCATTTAGTACCTTGGACTTGTCCTTGAGCCTTCTAGGGGAAGGAGACAAGCTTCCAAGTCAGGTGTGAGGAGGAAGAAAGGGACGGTGAGGGAGCCCCCGAGGCCTGGGAGAGTTTAGAGGAAAGGGCAAAGGTCATTCAGTGATTCCCTCGCTTGACCTCTAGGCGGAGAGAAGTCACCTTGTCCGCCAAGTCTGGTTCTCTCTTTCGGTCTTCAACAAGGGCGTCTTCCTTCTGACCTTAGTCAGTGCATTTGAGGGAGAAAAACAACCATTTAAGAACTTAAAATACAGCCCTGTTTGGTGTGGCTCAGTGGATTGAGCACCAGCCTGCGAACCTAAAGGTCGCCGGTTCAAATCCCAGCCAGGACACAAGCCTGGGCTGTGGGTCAGGTCCCCCAATAGAGGTGTGCAAGAGGCAACCTTCTCTCACACATCGATGTTTCTCTCCCTCTCTTTCTTCCTCCCTTCCCCTCTCTCTAAAAAATAAATATCTAAAATCTAAACAAAAATTTTTTTTAAAGAAAACTTAAAATATAAACTCACTTGAGGTGGAGAAAGTCTGGTTGTCCTCTGATTAAAGAATAAAAAGGATAGTGTCCCCCATTCCCTCTCCACATGCACACACACGCAGTCACACAATTTGTCAGCAGTTAGTAAGCCCTGGTTGCTGGATGCCACTTTGACATAGGCCAGGTGGCTTCTAGCTTTTTCCTGGAGTGGAGTATGTCTTCTACGGAGTCCGTGCTTTAGTTTTTAAAATTTTTTTAAAGAAAATAAATTATAGGAATTATGCACCAAATTATAGCAATAAATGGAGTCGTAGGAGACGAAGAGTAAATGAATCTTGGCTTCTTGCCTAGCAAAAGTACATGTCTTTTATTTTAGAGGAAAAAAGATGACAATCCCAGGTGTCTACAGTGAGGAGGGCAGAGCTGAGCCCTGGACTTTTTCCTGAGTCCCCTAAGGAAGATGGGTCAGTGTAGGTCCTTAGACCCTGGGGACATGGCAGAGATTGGAGCTTACCTGTTTTCACCTATTGCGATGGTTGGAGAAGCCCCTGATGTCTCCCAGATTTCCGTGGAGAAGTCAAGCCAAGTAAACCATGGTCCCCACAGAGATGACTTTGGAGATTCAAGAGTAAATATATCCTTTACTCTTCAAAATGTGACTTGAGAACCTGGCAGTATTACACAGTCACTAAGAATTCATTGATTACTTGCTCACTTCTGGTTCCAGATCAGGCAGATAGGACCCCTGACAGTGCTGTCTGGTTGGGGACTGGAGGCACCCCTTTATAGGACTAGGGTTCTTCTCATTCCAAGTCACCCAGAGAAAACCCAGACTAAAACAAAGAGATAAATTATCGATGCCTAGAAGTGAAAAATCCAAGATTGGGGTTTTGTATCGGTTATCGATACGTAATAGATCACCTCACCACATTGAAGCTTAAAACAACTATTTTTTTTTTTTAGCTCAACATCTGTGGGTTGGCAGTTTCAGCCGAGTTCAGTTGGATGGTTCTTCTGTGCTCCGCTGGGCTCCCCCAGTCTTTTGCGGTTGTGGGCAGGCTCAGTAGTACAGCTCCTGGCCGTGGGCTGGACACTTGGTTCTCCTCCACATCGTCGCTTGTCCCTCTGCCGGCCAGCCCAGGCTCTGCGGCACGGTGGCAGGATTCTGAGGACTAGTGTGAGTGTGTGTCCTCCCTTCTGCTGCATGGCATTGGCCAGAGCAAGTCACAAGACCAGTCCTTCTTCAAGGGGCGGGAAGGAGCTTCCATCTCTTAAACTCTCGACAACGGCAGAATCTGCAGACTCACATTACAAGGGGTGTGGCTACCAGGGAGTGTGGAAGGTCGGCTCTGTTTTTCCCCAACTTATTGCCTTAGGGCTGGCTCCTGGCCGGCTGTGTGTGGGGCTTCGACCATGGCATCACTCGCCTCTGCTGACCATTGTCACAATGGCTGCGGCAGTTCCAATGCCCACATTTGGGTCTCGGGAAAGGACAGCCCGTCGGATCACTTACTGCATCTCAGTCTTGTGGATGGTGTAACTATAGCCAAGGCCATCTCTGTGGCTTGGCGAAGGCAGTGCACTGATTGGCTCAGGCTAGTCACATGCTCCACCCTTGCCCTGGGGACGGAGCCCAGGAGACTATCAAGGCTTTGAGGAGGGCAGGGGGGCAGTGACAGGACCTCGGGTGGAAGTTGGTGGCTCTTTCCAGGTAAAGGAATGGGCTCTGCTCGTCATAGTGATGATGGTGGAATGCCAGCAGACATCCATAGCGAACCCAGAACAGAACATGATTTATTTGCTGAGCCTCCAGTTGCTGGATCCATAGATAATGCAGGAAGTTAGGTGAAGGGTAGTGTATCGGATTTGAACCCGGACCTTCAGACCCCACACCCTGCATGTTGGCCTGAGTTATTTTTCTCAACACTGGGCATAACTCTATACAATGTGGGCAATAGATGACTCTGCTGGGGGGGAGGGAGGCTTTTACTTTGTAATAGAAATATCACCCCGATGGCAGCTTTGGTTTTTTTGGCTTTCTTTGCCATCATCTTCTGCGTGCTGTGGGATCAATACCCTTTCAAACCCTTGCCCATTCACTGAGGCATTATCTCCCCAAACTTCTTTGTCCCCACTTATATTTGTCAACTTTACAATCCTTTTACTGCCAGCAAAAGCTTTGGGAAGCCACAAATAAAAGCGGGGATTATAAAAGGATTCTTATTAAAGCACGCCTTCTTGGAGGCCCAGAGTACAATGCCCCCCGTTCTCCCCTTGTGAAAAGATCTGTTTTCTTGTTTAATTAGAAGAGACCTCCATTCCATCAGAGGAGGACAAGGAGGGCAGCGGAATTGAGACTCCAGGCCCCCAGCAAGAAAGGTTGATTCCTTCGGCTGCAGCCAACTTTCAGAATGCATTGCAACTTGGTGAAACCGTCCGTCCTATGCTCAGAGGTGTGAATGCACGAGAAACCCCGGGCGCCTGCCACGTAGTCATTGGTCAGGGTCTCCATTTTGTTGCCAGCTTCGTTGTTGTGGTTACTTTGCAGTTAAAGCCCGTGTTGGAGAAATGCAAAGGCAAGGGCGTCGATTAGGGTCCCGGTGGGAAACAGATGGCACACTTGATTTGGGGAATTCAAGGGGAGCTTGGTAAAGAGATTGTTTGCAAAGACGTGAGCCGGGACCACGTAGGACTGTGCGGTACCCCAGTGTGAGCGACTGCAGGGGACAAAGTCTCTCAGAGCTGGGGCTGGCACTCGGTGGTTCGGGGGCCAGATCTTGCCCACTCCCTGCTGATGAGAGTAAAGCTTCATTGAAACGCAGCTACGCCCACGTGCTTACATACAGGGTGGGGCAAAAGTAGGCTTCCAGCGGTGAGCCCCTGAAACACAGAATTTATTCCTGTATTATTATGTATTAATTACCGCGTTATTTTCCGTGCGAACGCCTGCAAACCTACTTGTGCCAGCCCGCTGTGTTGTCAGGACTGCTCTCCCATTTCAGAGGCGGAGCTGAAGAGTTGCATCGGAAGCTGCGTGTAGCCCACAACACCTAAAATCTTTATCATCTGGCCCTTTACGGAACACGTGAATATCATGAGCTCGAGAGTCCATATGACCTTAAGTTCTGCACGCAGCCACCCCAGCAGCCTTGCTCTGGCCTCGGCCTGGTTTGCAACCCTGGATCTGGAGAGGAGCTCCGTGGGGAAGGCTGCCCGATAGGTGCCGTGGCTTTCTGGGGAGATACAGCTGCGCCCTGGCCACACGGTAGACACGGGGGTGGGGGCCAACCTCACATCCTTTGTTTCCGCCTGCCCCCCAGCCCTCACGTGGCCTCGCCCCTTGGCAGGCCCAGGGCCGGGGTGCCAGCGAACGGGCTGGTAAGGAGCAACCTGTTGGAGGCAGAGTGGGGTGGAGAAGAGCGCTGAGAGTGTCCTGGGTACAAACCGGGGACAAGAAGGAAAAGTGAGGGAACGTGTTTCAAATCCCCAGGGGCTCCAGCCACTACAGGATCTCGCTCAGCCTGGGCAAAGACAGTGGTGGTCATTCAGCCCCAAGAAACTGCATTATCAAGATACGGGCTGTATACCTTAAAGACACCCAATCTTTATTTGTGAGTTAGTAAAACAGGAAAAAAAAATGTACTAAAAATGGAATCCAGGGAAGGAAAGTTGCCTGCTCGTGTGTTCAAACAACGTTTATTTTAGCCTGCAAAAGTAGGAGATGCTTCCCAGGCCTGAGTTACATAAAAACAGGGTCAACCCTTCCTTCTCCCGAACACCAGACAATTGTTATTACACGGTGATACTTTGATTGTTTACTTAAAGTCTGCTTCCCCAGTTGTAGGTTCTGGTTCACTGATCTATCCCCACACCCAATCCAGTGCCTGGCATACAGCAGTCATTCAATAAATGTGTGTCAAATTAAGAATATCCAAAAGACCTTAAGCTTGAAAATAGCACAGAATGTCTATGGGATGCAGAGCGAACGGCAAATGATGGACATGAACAGTAGTCACGGGAAAGTCCATGGGGTCACATAGGTAGAGTGGAAATGAGGAATTTCCTTTCAAAGACACATACCTTACACATTTAATTGTATCTTAATTCAAAACATAGAGATCACTTTGCCAAGCATTTGGTGCAAGACTCCCTCCCTGCCCCCTCTTTTTTAAAAGGCTGTGTTACATTGCTCAGGGTTCTAGATTATTTTTCTTACATAAAGCACGTTCACAATGTATGATCTGAGTTTTGGTTTCCTTTTCTTTAAGATGGAATGTGAAACCTCACAAGACTAAAAGAATATTCCAGGGCTTTTTCTATATCGGTCTTCACAATGGTCCTCAATTCTTGACAGAGTTGCCAACACCCTTTTGAGTGACTTCCCTTTATTGAATATTTCCAAAGCATTCAACGTGGCTTTCACAGAAACACCCCCGGCTCCTTTGGTGTTTGTGTTGCACTAGTGTACATACCGCAATAGTAAGTGTGGCCGACACAAGCGGGTTTGGGGATGAACACAGTGGGTTCCCAGTGACAAGCACAGCAACTCACCCGAAAGGAGGGGGGCCAGGGACGCCCCAGAAGGTAGCTTGCTTCTCGTGAGACTTCAACCTGCTGGGAGCGTACGTGTGTTTTACAGGCAGAAGGCTTTGGTAAATGTGGTGACTTGATTAAGTGGGGTTTACCTAAGAGAGATTTTATGTAAACGAGCACTCAATATTCTTGAGCTCCTGTGGCAAAGGGCGGTCGCTTCATTGCTGACATTTGCCTTTCTGTCCTCCGAAAACCGTCATAAGAAAGACAAAGGGAACCCAGACAGTGGAGCCGCTGGCCGCGGGCCCCAGTGAGGGTGAGCACCCTGGACTCTGCTGGTGGTCGCAAGCCCCGCACTGGCCAGGGAGTCATCTCCTGTAACTACATGCACCCGTTTTCCTTTGGCCTGATTTTTGCCCGATTACTTGGATCCCACCCTCCCCGTCCCCCTTCCTCTGCAACCACTGCCAGCGGTGAGTAGTGAGGGGAAGGCGGCCTGGGCCCAGAGCCAGGGGCACTGATCTAGGGCTTGAGCACGGACAGTTCCAGTCCTTTCTTAGGAGGAAATAGTCTGTGGTGGAGGGAAGGTCAGTCATCCAGTGACAGGAGCTCCGAAGCCAGCACTGCCACGTTTAGCTCTGACGACGTTGGGCAGGGCACGTAGACTTCTATGTCTTTATTAAAGTAAATGATAATTAATAACTAATAAATAATAACCATGCCCTAGCTCTTTCATAGAACTGCTGTCTCAAGTGAAAACAAATGTGGTGTACCAGTGTTAACTATTTCCCTCTTCTTCTGGGTCAGCATTTGTAAGAGTTGGGATGTGTTACGCTGCAGTAACAAGCATCCTCAGACTCTGGTGGCTCAGATTTTTCTGGCCACCAAAGGCTGGTTTTTTTCTCAGTCGCATCATGTGCCTGTCATAGGTCGGCAGGGGTCTCGGTCAGAGTCCTCATGCACTCTGGTTCACAAGCGTGTCCCCTTGGCTATGGCCAAGTGCCATGGCAGAGAGGAGAGAGGGAGCGCCATAAGATCTCCACCAGCCATGAAATATTCGACCCGAAAAATGAAACTCCTGTTGGCGATTCTTTAGTTAAAGCTATTCTACGTAGCCTCCCCCTACTCCCGAGGAGGCAGGAAGAGAACCCTCCACATACCTTGCAGAGGAAGAACTAAAGGTATTTGGGGAAAAGCACCAGTGACTACCACACCGCCCCTTGGCTTCATCTTGATTTCCTCCACTCCTTTCCCTTCCCGCCCTCCCTCCCTCCCCTTTCTTTTTCTTTCCTCTCTCATTTTTGTTCTCAGATAAAATGTAGTGCAGTGACACTGTAACCTTTAAGGTGAAGTCAGGTCTCATTTCTCACTTACCGTCTGTGTAGGCAACTTCGGGCACATCACGCACAGCCCTTGTCCGTCACCTTATCTCAAAAAGGTGTTCATTGCGAAGGTGGAATAATACACAGGCGAAGTAGAAACTTAACGAAGGTCTGTTTCCTTCCTCAGTCCATCAATCTCTCCTTTCTTTTTTCTCTCCATTTAAAAAATTTTCTCCTTGAAGGAAGCCAGGGAGGGTTCGGAGGTCAGGTGTGGGGCTAGAGACAGGAACCATTTCTGCTTTTATTATGTCCCTTACCTCCCGCCAGGTCTTCAGATGATAGGCCAGTGGAAGCCAGAGTCCACCCTGATCCCACAAGGTCACCTCAAGGTCATCTCAAGGTGTTGAGCGTTTCCAGGAAATGCTTAGCAAAGCAGTTGCTCTGATAGCTTCAGAAAGCCGTCTCCCTGGGAGACCCATCTGCATCGCTGTTCTCTCCGGGAAAGGCACCCTGGCATCGAGAGCACGAGTGCTTCTAGCCTTCTTGCTGCATCTGTACGTCTGACGGGCTTCCAGATGGTTCCAAAGCTGCCGGCCTCTGGACTGTACTTTGAGTAGTGAGGTTCCAAGGGACACAAATGAAGATTTACGGGCTGGGGACCTACATGAGAATCTTGGATCTGCTCCTGGTGCACTTCGAGGCTCGGGCACAGCACGCACCTAGTCCCAGGCTCCCTGTCCTCATCTGTAGGCGGGCAGCAGGAGTCACGTCACCTCACAGTGTCATCTTCGAGGCTTAAATGAGATCAAACACGTGAAAAAGTTTGCCAGGTGTGGGCTATTGATATCTCTTCCAGCTTCAAGCACCAGGCTGCCTGTCTTGCTTGGCCTCCCGCGGCAGAGGCGGCCGGATGCCTCTCCCATATGCTGTGTGAGCACATCTCTGCTTCCAGAGCGATTTACCTGGTGTGTTGACAAGTTTCAGAAAAATGTGGGACAGGGCGCTAAGTCTCTACTACGTGCACGTCTGGGGGCGGTGCAGGGAGCTTGGCGAGGGGGTCGGGGTGGGGGGTGGCCCCGAGCTAAGGAAAGTTGGTTACCAGTGCTCCACACGCTGGCATTTGCACCGAATAGAACCTGTTAAACCAGGCCACTGGCGGGGAGACCCTCCTTTCTCTTATGGGATGCGGTGATAAAGAAATTACATAGTTATTTGAGAGGAACATAAATAAAGATTAATAGGTTAATGAGTTATTTTCCTTTCATTACTAAGCTATTGTACTTTATTATAATTGCTTTGCACTCATTTAATTAAATTTGAACCGGGGCCAGCACGAGATAATTTGTTTTCCCTGTACTGAACAATGAGTATGCAGATTGGATGTACTGAAGCAGTAATCAGCCCTCTGTTTGCAACACTTTTCTACTCTGAGTAGACATTATAATTGATAATTTGATTGTTGCAGCACTCTGTGCAATATATTTTAAAGCAACATTAACATAATGGAAATTATGTTGTGAGCTTAATCTCAGCTTTTCGCTGAGAGGCGATTATCTGGCTTCTTAGTGGAAACCAGTGAGAGTCTGACAGTATCAGATCCCTCTCTGTCCCCTCCGCGCGCTCTCTCTCTCCCTCTCTCCTATTTCCTCGCTCCCTCCTTTCCATCCTCTTCCATTCTTCTCTCCCTTCCTCTTTCTCTGTCCTCTCTTCCATCCTTCCTTAGCCACACTCTTTTCTTGCCTGCTTTTCTAGAGCTGCACAGGAAGGCCTAGGAGGGCGCAGGGAGTGTTCACACGGACCACTCCTCAGCTGCATTTCCTAAATTTGAGACCTGTTCACATCCGGGACATGGGGGAGCAAACACTGACAAGGGCCTTTCCCACAAACAACCACATGAGGAATTATTCAAGGTGGTCAGCGCGACAGGCCACCCCACGCTTTGTTCCGTTGACAAACGCGATGGGTTATTCTCAAGGCGGTCCTGAGTTCTTTGAGGGCATTTCCGCAAACGTGGGCAGATGAGGAAAAAGCCGCTGGCATTCTCTTTGTCTAAATTCCCTTCTTCCCTTGGAGCCACAAATACTTTCCTGAAAAGATGTGGCCTTTTTCCTGATGAATACATCCTGGGACTAGTTTCCTTTGGCCCGCGGGTTTTGTGTCCCACCGTGGACTCGAAGTGCGACATTCGGTTTCAACTCCCAGGCTGGAGATCCTGGGCACAGGTGGGGAAATCTTTTCTCCCAGGTGACTTTCGTTGAATTTTCCTAACTCTGTAAATATTTGTTTCTGGGTTTTGGGAGGAAAAACACCTGTGAGTGGTTGGAAATGACCGTGTTGGTTTTGGAAGAGCCGAAGGAGAGGGGTCTAAGTGTACTTTGTCCTTCTCTGAACGGTCCAAGTCCTGAATTTGTTGCAAAAATCAAATTCTTTGAAAAAAAGCCTGCTTTTATGTAAAAATTAAAATTTTTTTCCCCTTATCTTGTTGCCTTTTCTAAGGCCTGGGCACCTACACTCTAGCCTTCTGTTAGATTTTCAAGCTGTCCTCCAAGTGGAGGGAAACGCGCCAACAGAGAATGCATACCTTTGGAGTGGGCGCCTTTTTGGAGAATTGGGAGAAGGCAGGTTTGTCTCTGCGATGTATTCATTTTCTCCAGTGAACCCTGGAGAGCAAGCGCTGGCTCTGAGAGTCTTGTTTGTTTTCTTTCTCTTTCTACATTTTTTTTTCATGGAAGAGTAAACTCGAGCTTGACTTACACACCAGTTCAGAAGTGGCACTTGAAGTTTTCTGTGTTATCCCCTTGTTTCCTCGCTTGTTTGAGTAGTGTCTTTGTTAAAAAATGGCCTTCTCTCGACTGGGCATACTGTTCTAATTATTATTGTTAATATTATTAACTTTTTTTTTTTTACCAGAAAAGGGTGCAGAGACTTGCGTTGTTACATTTTACCTCTGTTTTAAAAAAACAGAGCACAGCCCTGACCCATGTGGCTCAGTGGGTTGGGCATCATCCTGCAAGAGTGAAAGGTCGCCAGTTTGATCCCCCCTGTCAGGGCACAGGCCTGGGTTGCAGGCCCGTCCCGGTCAGGGTGTGCACTAGAGGCAGCCATTGGCGTTTCTCTCCCTAGATGGGTTTGCTTACTCTTGTCCACAGATGCTGCGTTTAAGCTGAGACGCCCACAGAGGGTATGTGGTCCCATCCCAGACACCATCCCGGCCTCTGGCATCAGCCCACGCATGGCTCCCTGCCTCCAGGGACCTTGCTCAGGAAGCCTGCACCCCGGCGAGGACAGAGGGTGGGTTCAGGGAGTGCAGGTGCCAGGTGTTCAGGCGTACAGCAGTTTCCCGCCAAGGGGACCTGCGGCCAAGGGCCTCTCTCTCTCGGTCCCCAGGTCCCCACCGGGGACTGCTGGCACCTGCTGGCTGTACAAACATCATAGCGCTTTGGGACACTCAGCACCTCACTTTGTAGCTCTCATCATTGGGTTCCTAAGACAAGGATTCAAGTGCAAATATCATGTGTAATGCATGTGCACACCCGTGTTTTGGGCCCAAACTTGCAGGAAAACATTTTTCTGTTTAAATTTTTTTATTCAATTATTTATATTTAGAAACAAAATCGATGATCGTATGCCAGGGTATTATTTTGCATATGAATGTTGTTATTGCTTTCTAGAGTTTCACTCATAATGTATAAGCATAAATAAAAGAATTAAAAACATTTATATAGATACGGAATTAGTACTACCCATGTATAATGCACATCCTTATTTTTCTCTCAAAAATTTGGGCAAAAAAGTGTGCATTATACATGGCACACTTAGGGGTGACTTATTTGGAGGTGAGTGCCGTAAACACCAGAGGGGAGGGAGGGATTGGGACAAGTCAGGAAGTCAGCCAGTAAGTGACATCTTTGAGGCAGGGGTCATGGGGGTCAACCCTGTTGGGGAACCCCAGGGGCCCGTGATGACATGCCTCTGGGTTAACTCACTGGGGCAGGAGTGAGCCGGGGTGTATATGCAGCTGCTCCTGTCCGCTGTCAGCTCTTCGACAGCTCCGCCCTGCTGAACACACAGGCAGGGCAAACTCTGGACCCCAGAGAAGGGTCCCAGGAGAAGTCAGAGATCGGAGGCTGGCCTCTCCCACGAGCCGCAAGCCTGAGACCCGAGAGGATGCAGACTGGCGCTGTGGTGTCTGCCACCGCTTCTCTCTGGGACACTTTCTGTGTGTCTCTCCTCTCTGAGGTCATCAGCTCTGTAGTGACTCGGGCTGAGCTCACGGCCAGTCCATGCTGCATAGGACTTGCCTGGACAGTGATATTTACCCTCCATTCAGCCCTCACGGTGAATGTAACACCAAGCACAGCCCGGGTTCACACTATCCATCTTCCTGACATCCCCACGAAGTGGGTACCGTGAATAATCTCCGCATCACAGGTGAGGAAATGGAAGTAGGTAACCTGGCTAAGCAGCAGTCTGGTGTCCAGACTCAGGCCGCCTGGCCCTGCGGGGGCCCTGTGCTGGACGGCCTCCCGCAGCTTTCTGGTTAGACTCAGCCTGGAAGCTCTAGGGACCCTGTCCCCGTCCCCCCAGCTATTGCTCCACTGGGTGACAACTCCGCAGGTGACTTGTCCTGCAGTAAATGCTTTATGGTCATGATCTTGTTGTAAGTTACTCATTGAGGCCAAGTGGTGTGCACTGTTACCCCCATTGGAATGTTAAGGACAGCGGGGTTCAGGGAGATTAAGTCACTCCACCGGTGAGGGGAGGAGTCGGGGTCCCGACAGAGGTACCCACCAGACAGCAAAGCCATGACTTCCGGATGCTCTGTTTTCTACCTGGTTCTCCTCAGCAGGGAGCAGGCACGTGGTGAGGGAAATCGGGAAAGGCAGGTGCACCCCCTGACATGCCCCAGGGAAAGCACCCGAGTCAAGACTCAGGCAAGAAGCGAGGGTCATGGACACTGTCACGCGCTACCCGCCTCCACTCGGCTTCTTGTCAGGACGGGGTGCGATCAGAGGAGGTGGCTGCTGATTTTTAATAATCTCTGATAAGACCCAAAGCACTGCACAATCTACTTCCCTGTCACCTGGCCCAGGTACATGCGTGTCTGTATGGTCTATTTTACATTAAAAAAATTTCAAGATCGTTAGCATTGTTTGCAAAACCAGATAGGGCCACGCCGGACCTACCCTCCCACCCGTGCCAACTGTCATTTGGCAGTGAGTTCTGCTGACCTTGTGGGTGGGGCGTGCCTTCCCCACACACACGCCACACTCACTCACTCCGTCTCCCACCCACCCTGCTTCTGGGTTTGTAAGAGGCCGGGAAAGATATTACCCCAAAGGGACTTCTGTTGCTCCTAAAAATGCCTGTGGATTGAGAATTTACATGTCTGTGCTTTGCTGTGGGAGAAAGACCAAGAACAAACAAACAGAGGCAGCGATCACCTGGGAGTGACCTTAGACAACAGCAGAAATGATATGTCCCGTACACAGTTCTCAAGGTGCCGTCACACGTAGGAGCTCACGGGTCCTCCACCCCAAGAGCCAGGGTCTGTGGGGATCGGGGCAAGAGGAGGAACCCGAGGCGCAGACAGTAGAGTGACTTGCGCAATGACCCAACGCTGCTGATGGTTGGCGCAGAATTCAAACTCAGGTTTGCTCCCTCCTGGTCCAGCGCTCCCTCCCCTCTACCAGGAAGTCTCTCCGCCTCCCTGTGTTTCCCCAGCGCCTCAGCCTGGGCTCCTCCAACTGCTGGGCAGGCGGACAAGGCAGCTGTTACTGAACACACTTCAGCAGATGAGGAAGCTGAGGTTAACTGGCACAGAGGCGGAGGGAGGAGTGTGCCTCACCCCCCACTATCTAATACACTCCCCTCCCCTTTTTAAGGGGTAACAAATGGGGCAGGGAAAGGAGAGATCCAAGAGCAACAAACACTGATCTCGCTCACTTTGCAAATTTGGAAACATCAGTCCCAAATTCTTTTTCTCTTTTTTCTCCCCTGACATCCTTTCTTTCCACTGTGAAAACAAGAATACATTGGGCTTTCAGATTGGTGCGTGAAGTTCTCAGTTGCTCTCCCCAAACTGCAGAGAAGGCGGAGTGGAGCGACGAGTCCTACTTCCCAAAGAGGGTCCCGAGCCAGCGGTGGAGCCGTCAAGCCCTCGGTCACTCAGGGGCTTAGCAACGCAGCTGAGCGTGAACCACGCTGCATCTCTAGGAAGAATTGCTACTTCCGTTTCGGGAGCATCTACAATGTGCCAGGCATCTGCTGGGTCCTTTTTATGCCAAATCTCATAAGTCCACCAAATATTCCTAGAAGGGCATACTGTTGACTCCGTTTCAGCACTGAGGAAGCTGACGCGGGTTCTGAGTGCCCAGAAGGCCGCCCGAGGTCACCTTCCAAGCCTGGGTCTGGCTCCATAGCTCACCCGTCCTCCCCCCCGATCAACTCTGCAATAGAAAACAATGTCTGCTGTGCTCCCCGCTTCACCCAGAACCCTGTAAATCAGGGTCTTTCCTTAATCCATCTATCCCCAGTGACCTCTGCCGGGTGTGTGGGGTTTCCTACAGGTCCTCTGGGCTTATTGGAAAGTTAGATAACATTTAGGCCGTTTTTCCATCAACGAAGATTCAACAATGTGAAAGGAAAGATACCATCCTACACACGAGCCAGTGGTACGCCGGGGTCAGCTTTCGGTTCTCCGCTTAGCTTACGGTCGTCCCTGTTCACGTCCGTTTGAAAGGGAGCACATCTGGTTTAAACTGAGTGACGCAGACTGAGGAAGCAGAAAGCCCGAGCCACACCCTTGACACCGTGTACCAGGGGCACGGAGTGAACATTAACCACAAGGCAAATACGGAAGCACCAGAGAGGGGCCATGTGGAGGGGAAGGCCCGAGCGAGGCTGGGTCCCAGGAGCTGAGCTCGTGGACTTGGAGATCCGCCAAAGTCTGGGTTCAAATCCCTTCTGTGATACCTACTGGCTGTGTGTTACTAGGCAAATTACCTAACTGCTTTTAGCCTTCATTTTCTCTGCACATGTGGGGGGATAATGATATATTCCTGAGTCATGTTATCTAGATTAAATTATATGTATAGAACACCTTGGGGACCGCAGGGCACTGGTATGGGCTCCATCAGGGATGGTGCTTATTCTACACAATTCACCTGTGAGGCACCTACTGTCAGGCTCTCGCCTCTCAAATTTCTTTGCTATGCTCCCATTTTAAGAGCAAGGTCACAAAGGGGTTTTCATTTGGATATTTTAAATTTCTAGAGCATGTTCTCCGGCCACTACAGATTCAGGCTACATCCCCTGCAGTGGGGCTCTCATCCCTGGCAGTAAGAATGGCTCCTTTATGATGAGCGAGGGAGACCGTGGAAGCACCGAAGAGAGAGACTGATGTGGCCCCTGGACTCCACGTGTGGAAGAAAGAAGGAAGACAGGACTCCAGAGGGTTTTTAGAGATATATGCAGAATGGACTTGGGGGAGAAGGCCAACCGTCCGTTTCATTCAAATCCCAGTCCCGGGTAGGGACATCCTGGTCAACTGATGTCATGCAGAAATGGAAACTGGCAAGACGGGAAAACAGCAGCGACAAGACTCAGGGGAAACAAGCAACAAGCTCCTGGTTCCTAGGAGGCAGGAGGGAAGCTGACACCGGTCCTTCCTGAAAAGAGAAAATGAGGGCATCCCATAGATCAGGGCGAGCTGTCCACAATGAATGCGGTGACTCGGCCGGGCACAAAGTCTGCGGTGCCGTTTTGGAGACATTATTATGAAAAGGAGATTGTGTTATTCGGTGATGGGCAGGTAGGTAGGTGGGGGTGGGGGGGGGGTGACAACCAGGCCGGTGTTCTCCAGGGAATGGGAGGTCGAGGGGAGGGACTCTGGGAGTGACAGAGCATTATTCTGAATCAGGTGAAACAGAATAAAAGCTGAAAAGGTAGAGTCCGTGCCTTTCTCCCTGCCTGCTGTCTGCTCCCCCCAAACCCAGATGAGGCAGGGCAGTCCAAAAGAACTGTTTGTTCGCAAGGGCATTTCACGTGTATGGACATTAAAAAAAATACTAAGCATTTACCCGGGAACCAAGCAGAGAAAAGAGAAGGATGCATTACAGAATTAAGGCAAGGAGTGCCTACCACAGCCATTCTGATGATTTTGGAATAGCATCACATAATCGGAGCAAAGGAAAAAAGGAACCCAAGAAATGTTGAGTAAGTGATATGTGTCAGATCTGGCTTTGAAGTCGAATGGGGAGGTTCAACCCTCACCTATCAGCTGGGTGACTTTAAGCCAGTCCTTAACTTTTCTGAGCTTCAGGAGCCAGGCAAGCCCCTACCTTATTGTGTTTTTGTGGCGATTAGAAATAACAATGCATATTAAACAGCTGGAACAGGGCCAGCCGTGGAGTGGGCACTCACGAAGGGATAGTTATCAGCATTGCAGTTATTACCGGTATCAGTCCACACCACACCGCTGGGAGACGGGTCATGTTTTACCTGCGGGGAGGCCAAGACTCTGAGAGGTGAACTGTTTTTCCCAAGGCCACACAGGCAGGAAGTGTTGGAGCTTGTACTTGAACCCTGGCTTGTCTGACATACTCTCTCCCCATTCTGCCTCCCGGCAGGTGAGAAAAGGAAAGACGAACTCCGACAAACTGACTATGGGTAATCCATGATTCCTTCATAGATACATTTCTCTAGGAACCCAAATAATTAGCACATACATACATGATTGCTACACTGAGGAGGGCTTTGCGGCCCTCAGTAGAAACCTGACTTATATTTGGAGATCCCGGGAAGATGAATATACTCAGAAGTCGAAATAAGTGGGGCGCGGGGACTACGCGCATTACAACCAGATGAAAGCGGCACTCTGGGCACTGGCTTGCAGAGGGAGGGTTCGGTTACTTAGCGAGTGACCAGGGAGCATCCTGAAGACTCACAAAGCCCTTGTGGGCCTGGCCGTGGCCCTGCCTCAGCAAGCTTAGTGTCTCCTGGGGGCATCTGTGTGTACCAGCTGTTCTTCCTATTCTCCAATCCCCCTTCTTTCTTGCATAGAGTTCAGCGTCTGGATTTTGTTCAGGACAGTGTAACCCCAACAGTGGATCATGCTTGGCCTAAAGCAATCTGGACCACCCATTCTCCTTGGCCAGTGATAGGTCAGATATGGATGTGTGGCACAGATCTAGCCAATGAGAAGTAAGTAAATGTCTGCAAGAAACTTCTGGGCTCTCTTTCTCTCAAGAGAGACATGTGAAGAGAATGTTTCCCATGCCTGCTTTCTTTCTGCTTGGTATGCTGGTGTGAGGATATGACACTTGGAGCCATAGCAGCTATTTTGTAACCATGAGGGGAGACATTGCCAATACATTCGGAACAGCAGACTAAGGAGAGATAAAGGGCCTAAGGTTTTGGCTCTGCCAATCCTGGAATGACTTACTACCATATACCTTGTTGTGTCAGGTAACTAGATATGTTTATTGCTTAAATCACTGTTCTTGGTTTCTGTTATCAGATGGGGTCTGGGTATGTGCTGTATGTTTTAAATATTTCCCAAATCACCCTAATAGGGTTAGGGTTGAGAATGACTTTTCTATCTCCATAAAAATCGTAAGCATTGTTTGAAGAGTTAGAGCTATTCAGAAGAGGAAGAGTGGAAATATCTCAGAGAAGGTAGAATTCGCCTTTCCCTGGGTAGGACGGATCTGGGTCGCTGAGGATAAGGGAGAATGGTATTTGGGAGAGCGAAGCTCTGGGAAGCAGAGACCATGTATGGGGAAGATCAAGCAGCTCTACTTGGCTGGACCACAGGGTGTGAAATGTAGGAGATGAGGCTGGAAAAACGGTTTAGGGCCAGAAAGGGTTCCAGGTGCTGGTTTAAGGACATGCAGAGGACTTGATGTCTGACCCTGAGCTAGTGGTTATGGAGGATGACAGAGAAGGTTCAAACCCAGCCTGTACCACTGAAAGGGCATAAAAGCAATTGTGAAGACAAGTGTACGCGGAAGCTTCCGGGGGTGGCTCAGGGGAGACGGCCGCAGGATGTCAGAGTCAGGACAGGAAGGTGTGGGGTGGAACAGCATCGTGGGGTTTGCGGGTATTGGAAGTGGAAAGACACCAACTGGCTCAGTGTCTGGCTTTCTCAGGGATGCTGGCACTTTCTTTATGACGTTCTTGGGAAACGAGTCCTGTACTCTGTGTAACCTCTGCCAGCACAAGGATGTCGCTGGTTTGCATCTACCATCAGACATGTTTAGGGATCATCCAGTTTTTTATTGCATTAGCCAGAATCAAGCCCTTACAGCGGTAGCTCACGGACCCTAGCTTTGCCCCACGAGTCTGGGTGGGGTCGGCTGGTGGTTGTACTGCTCCCTGTCACTGATACATCCGGTTTCCTTCCCATGGCCTTGCAGTGGGTGCAGGGTGCCTTCCTGACCCCTGACTTTAGGATGAGCTGATTTGGGAATTGGGGTGTGGGTGGCTGTGGGGCCAGCGGAGGCCATTAGGTATGCCCCTTTGGAGACGCCCTATTATGCTTCCTCTGGTCACTATGAGAAGACTATATTCCCTGGGACACCTACTGATTCCCCCAAAAAAGAAAGATAAGGATCCCTGGCCTGGGCATTCAGTCCATTGGGGCATCATCCCATAGGCCAAAAAGGTTATGGGTTCAAGTCCAGGCAGGGCACCTACTGAGGTTGCAGGTTTTATCCCCGGTTAGGGTGTGTATGGGAAGCAACCGATCGATGTTTCTCTCTCACATCGATGTTTCTCTCTTTCTCTCAACAATAAACACATCCTTGGGTGAGGATTTAAAAGAAAGAAAAGAAAGAAACACAGGAGACAAAACAGAGCCCAGACCACGAGTTGGAGCCAGGCCCAGCCAAGACTACGTCAGCTCGGCCAGCTCCAGTTGCCCCGCAGATACGCCAGGGGTAAGGAGGTGTGGTTGTAAGCCAACGCAGCATCAGTGGGGCGATTGCTGGCTGAAAGGTACAGCCACAAAGACTAGGTCTACTCCCTTTTCCACCCGGACGCTCTTCAAATAGGTGGCGGTCACCATTATTTCCTGAAAATATTATCGTTTTGTTCTCATCTGTCTCCAGCGCTGATACCTATTCCTGGTGTGGCATGCATTCCAAACCCCTCCGTGCCTAGTTGCTCACTCTTTCACCCAGAACTGAGTACACAGTACTCCCAGAGTCTCAGATTATCCCCGCCCGCCACTGAAAAGAACACTTATTACTGCGGCTTAAAGTGGCTCTAAATTTAAAAAAAAAAAAAGCACCTCTGTTGTTGGATCATATTGAGCTTTGGGTCAATGGAAGCCCTCTGATCTTTTCCGAGTCGGTTGCCATGAATCGAGCTCCTGACCCCGCACCGACATAGCTGACCTTTCAGGTGTTAAAAACAGACACTATGACTCTGAAATCGCACGTGGTAGAGGTTCAGGCCTAGACTGCCGATTCCATCTGTGTCCTTATTCTGCCACCAAATGTAGCAAGTATTCCTTCTCTGTTTATGCCTCTGTAAATTCGGTGAGCACGCTTGCTGTGTCTGCATTTGCAACACCAAGGAAAGGCTATTGAATGAGAGAGGGGTAAGATAGAACCTTCGGGCCTAACTCTAGAGACTTCTGGGGTGAGGAGTGTGGTCGGTTGGTCAAAATTGGCAACAAGTCCGTTTTTAATTGTGCCTTCCCCTCCCCCACCCCGCCCCACTCTGTTTTGGTGTGTTTCCCACCTGAATATTAGCAGAGGCGTGGCCAGAGGCCTTGCTTAGATTGGTGTTGATCAGTGAAGGGACTTCATAAAAAAAATGAAAATTTGTTGCTTCTGTATGGTCTGTTCTTGGAGAACCGATACGGGTCTTAGTAATCACCTCTTTCTTTTCTACATCTTTCCTCTCTTCTTGCGTGCTGTTTCTGAGTAAAATGTGATGAAAGACCTAAATCTTGAAGGTTACTGTAATAGCATGTGACCATAGCATTGCAGCCCGTGATCGGCAACTTTATGTTGGTAGAGCTTTTTTATTTTTATTTTTTTGTCAAAATGTCATTTCCGTGATTTGAATAGTTAATAAATGGGACCACTGGAAAACTGTAGGTACAACAGGCCAGATAGTGAAGTAGGTCGCTCCGTCACACGTCTGCCATTCCATTATAGTTTCTTAAGTGTCTTTCCGGAAATCGTCTGTGTTCTAGGCACTTACAGCCGCGCACACAGCCACCAGCCCACGCGCTGTCTTCCTGCAGTGCAGGCAGAGCCCTGCGTTCTGCACACTCTTCTGAATGTTGCTTTCACGCGCGGCAGCGGGTCTCGGTGGCCATTTCCATCACAGACCTCGACGCGCCTCATTCTTGTCGGAGCGGTGCGGTTCTTCGCTGTGGGGACCAATTTTGTGTCGATGGCTGTTTGGGTGATACCACTTCCCTAACAGACTCCGACCTCTAGCATGATCTAAAACCTAAAACAACAACTGTTTTCTTTGTTCACAATCCTGCAGCCCGAATCGGGTCTCAATGAGAAATTTTGCTAGTCTTGCCTGTGTTGCTCCCATGGATGAGCGATCTTCAACTGGTGCTCCCCACCAATGTTTCAAACATGCCCTACCTGACTAGGTAGTCTGGGGCACTGACCTCTTTCCCCTGAGACTGTTAAATTAAAAAATGACAACAGCCAGTATAACAGTAGCCATTCAGTGTGAACGAAAATCAAAATTGTACCTATTTTCTTAGTTAGATGGGCAAACAGTGTAGTTTTTGGTGTGCTGCAGAATTTTAGTCATTAGCTTATATGTGCCACAAGGTGAAAATCGCTGGGTTAGACGCACCGAGGTGGCAAGTCCATTTGGGGTGGGGCTCTGCTGTCACACTGGGGTGGCTGGGTCTTTGCTGTCCCTCCATGTAGTCTCAGGCCTCCTCTCTTCCCTCGGGGGCCCCCCGCCCCCAGCAGGATGACTAGGCTCCTCAAGCAGCAGCTCAGAGCTCTGGGATCCCCTGGGCCTCCTCAGAGCTTAGGCCTCCACGTCTGCTCTGTTCTGTTGGCTGGGCCCGGTCACAGGCTCAGCCCAGATTCAGGAGGAGGTGACTGCCCATGGGTGTGGCTATAGGAAGATGTGGGGACTTCAGGGGAACCTAACCAGTGAAGGGATCCTGGCTGCCAACAGATCCCTTTCATCCCCTTTGATCAGATTTGAGATATTGTGTTTGAAAAGATAATTACACTTTTTAATGGCCAAAAGTCACTCATTTCATCGTGGAGTTACAAGAGGACAGAGAGACCTGGTCCAACCTTCCCCTTCACTTGGCTGATAAGAGACCTGAGAATCTGAAAGCTTAATGGTCAGAGGAATGACGATGTCCCCCTGACTCATGGTCCCAGGGTCAACGCCCCAATCTTTGCGCCCCTTTTTACCCTTTCCCGCTTCCTACTGAGTCCCATCTGTGGACTTCACCCCCTTCGGTTCCTGGTTTACCGAGTGCTCACTGAGCACCTGCTATGTTCCTGGTGCTGTTCCAGAAGGCTGTCACTGCAGGAATACAGTGACTCTAGTCTCGTGCCCAGGACAGGGGTGCTGCAGCTGCTCGGAACACCGCACGGGCCTGCTTGTGCCCCACGCTCAGGGACTTCGTGTTGGTAGCTTGAAATCGGCATGGTGCGAATATTTACAGCACAGAAATTGGCAAACAGTAGCAATCAGGTTTTTTTTTTTTAAATCTCCCAAAGAGCCGGTTGTTAAACATTTACCAGCGCAGAGTGGACTTAGTCTTAAGTCACCTTCTCTTTCAGGCTGAGAGGGGTTCTAGGACTGCAGTCCACGCTGCCCAGAGGCCTGTGTTGATTCCCTCATTCAGTAAATATTTATTGATCAACTACCGTGCTACAGGCCCTGTATAAAGGAGGCAGTTCCTACTCTTCACAAGACAACTGTTTGCAGGGAGGAGTGTGGGTCTCGTGCTGATAGACCTGATTTTTTAAAGAGAAGCTGCTGATCCAGACCTTTGTGTGGAATTGCCCAATTTTTCAATGTAAAGAGCAAATTCAAAAAAATCTTAAGTGGCGCCTGGGCCAACCTAAATGCATCTTTAAGTGATACTTGTCGTGGGGGCACCGGTTCAGAGCCTCTGTTGGATCCTAGCAAAAGCATGTGACATCCAGCCCCTGGCCTCTCCACTCCTCTGCGGCCCGCAGTCTCACTGCGGTTCAACGGCCTGGAGATCCAGGCGCCCACGTGGGACTCCGTCCTGTACCCCACACCCACCGTGGTAAGTTTCAGATGTGCGTCCTCTGCCGAAAGGCCTTCTGGGGCTCCCCTGTAATGCCCGCCTCTCTAGCCTCACATTCCTCTCTCCACTGAGCTGCACTGGCCCCCTTTCACGGCCTTGAACAGCCATGCAGCTTTCTGCCACAGGCCCTTTGTACTTGCTGTTCCCTCCTCCTGAACACTGCGTTAAGTCAACACGAAGGTGGCTTGCTCAGGGAACCTCCTCTCTCCTAGACCAGGCCCAGTTCCTCTCATTGATCCTCTGTTATGACTGTTTTTTGCTTCTTTGTGATATGATGGTAGCCACGGAAACGCACTTCCTAGAAGTCTTACTGAGCGGCGCGTTGCTGGCTGTTCTCTGAAGCCACGACTGTCTCTCTTCCGAGGCCACACTTCCCGTAACTGCGCGCAGTGGGAATGCTGCGGCAGGTCTGTCCTTGAGAGCACGAGGCTCCTCCGATGGGCAGCTTCGGCAGGACTTCCTGAGAGCCGCCCTGCAATTCATGGCCAGCTGGCTGTCTCCTTCCCAGAGCTGCTCCCCTGTCTAATGTGTCTCCCCTGTCTTCCCCAGCCCCTCCCTGTTTTCACTCACAAACATATTGCGTGCCTGTGAGTACTAAATGTGTATATACATGCGCAATTATCTGACAAATGCTTACCTCAAAGACTAGACTAGGAAGGCAGGATCAGTTCAGGGATAGGTTTATCTCTGGCTTACCATTGAATCCCCACGTCGCCTGCAAGGCCTGGCACACAGTAGGTACTCAGGAAACACCTGCCGATTTGGCAGATGAATAAAACAATTGAAAACACAATGTGTGATGAAACTGGAAGTGATGATTCCAGGCAGGCTTATTCTAACTATAGGAGGCACTAATTTCAAAATGGAAAACGGAAATTGGGGAACATCCCCTGGAGAATTAGGTAAAAAAATGTAAGACAAAGTCAGCCAGTCCACATGGTCCATGTTGTGATTTAGGGACTTAGAACTGGACTACATTCTGGTGACTTGGAGGGACCGTGGTTTCTCCTTCCCCTCAGCAGCGATGGTTTGGTGATGGAGAACATGCCGAACGGCCGAGTCAGACACTGTGCGTGATGACAACTTCAGCAGCGGTCCGCACAGCAAACAGCTGATGGAGGAGTTTGGAGACTCAGCTCGCTCGAAGTCTGCAATGACCCCACACAGCCCGTTGGGAGAGTTACGTCCTCTCTTCAGATTTTGATGTTTCCACCTGCACCGTGAGGGGGGTTGGCCAGGGGACCCCAAAGTACTTCTAGCTTGGACAACCCTGGATTCTATAAGGGGTGGACAGAGGTCAAGGGAGGAAAATCATCCTTTTCATTCCTTTCTATATTCCCAGCCTCTGCCACAGTGCTGAGGACATAAGAGGCTCTGGAAGTCTTGCTGGAATGAACTAATGACAACGTGAATGGAGGATACCTCCTCTTCCCGCTGGGGACACAGTGTTTCTCGCTCTGGGCCCTAATCTGTGCGGGTAGGGAAGGCAGGAAGCAGCTGTTTACCTTTGAGGGAGCGGCTAGGTGATGGGCCTGTGTCAACAACCATTTGCCCAGGTGTGCAGAGGGGCCAGGGAGAGAGAGCACATCGATTCCCTTCCCTGCAGTTATGACCCAGAAATCCCAGCCCGTTTCTCCGGGCACTGCTGGAGTGGCAACCTGGTTTTTGTTGTCTGTTTTTCCCTGACCTGCCTGGACAGGTATGTAGGAAAGGCAGTGGATCAGCAATTAAAAAGCTAATATGAAGGTTAAAGAACAAAAGTAGCCAAATTGACTGTCCCTACAGTAAGTAGTTAAGGGAAACACAAAATGACAAGATCTAAAATAATGACGTCAAAAACATGAAGCGTGGGAGAGGGGAAGTAAAAATGTAGCACTTTAAGAATGTGTTAGAACTTAAACGCCTATCAGCTTAAAATAGATAGCTATATATATTGATATACACAAACGTCGTGATGACCACAAACCAAAAACCTACAACATGTACACAGGAATGATAAAGAGAAAGGAACCCAAATATCACAGTAAAGAAAACCAGCAAAGCACAAAGGAAGAGACCGAGAGAAGAAGAAAGGAATAGAGAAGAACTACAAAAAGAACCGAAAAGTAACTAACAAGATGGCAATCAGTACACACCTGTTGATAATTACTTTAAATGTGAGTGGACTAAATGCTCCAGTCAAAAGACGTAAGGTGGCCCTGGCCGGGTGGCTCAGGTGGTTGGAGTGTCATCCTGATACACCAAGACTGAAGGTTCGATCCCCAGCCAGGGCACATACAAGAATCAACCAATGAATGCATGAATGAGTGGAGCAGTAAATCAATGCTCCTCTTTCTCTAAAATCAATAAATAAAAAATTTTACAAGACGCAGGGTGGCTAAGTGGGTAAAAAACATGACCCATTTATGTACTATCTAAAGAACACTCGTTTCAGATTGAAAGACACACACAGGCTAAAGGTGAATGGATGCAAAATGACACCCCATTCACACAGAAATGATAAAAAAAGAAAGATGCAGTAGCGATACTCACATCAGACAAACAGATTTGAAAACAAGAGACCAAGAAGGTCATTACCTAATAAGAAAGGGGTCAATTCAAGAGGAGATATAACATTTATTAAATAGAGGACCACATAAATGTATAAAGCAAGTATTAACAGACATAAAGGGAAAATTCGACAGTAACACAATAATGGTAGAAGATTTTAATATCCCACTTACATCAATGAGTAGAGCATCCAGATAGGAAATCATTTAGGAAATACAGGCCTTAACGGACACAGGATATCCCATGAACTTGATGGATGCCTGCAGAACATTCAAACCCCAGACTGCAGAACATACTTTCTTTTCAAGTGCATGTGGGACATTCTCCAGGACAGATCACATGTTAGGCCACAAAACAAGTCTCAATAAAGTCAACGAGAAGCAAAACTAGAAATCAGTGACAAGAAGAAAACTGGAGGAAAAAACACCAACGTGTGAGACTAGAAAACATGCGACTAAACAACCCATTTCTTTTAGCAAAGAAATCAAAAGGGAAATGAAAAACAATCCTGAGGCAGATGAAAATAAAAACACAACTTGCCAGAATCTATGGGAGCAGCAAAAGCATTTCCAAGAAAAAGATTTATGGTAACACACATATCTGAGAAAACAAGAAAAATTCCAAATAAGTACTCTAACTTTATACATAGAGAAACTAGAAAAAGGACAAACAAAATCCAAAGTAAACAAAATGAAGGAAATAGTAAAGATCAGAGAGGAAGTAAATGGGATAGAGACTAAAAAAATAGATCAATGACACTAAGAGCTGTTTTTTAGAAGGATAAATAAAATTAATAAACTTGTAGCAAAACTTCAAATCCCCCAGGCTACAGTATAAATTTGTCCACGTTTCCCCCATTCCTCTAGAACTGCCCCATATTTTATTTCCATTCCGATCTTTTCCTTGGTCAACTAACTTAGTCATAGACCCTCGGAGCCAGCTGTTAGTTACCTGACCACATTAGACTAGACCACGGATGGGGAAACTGGGGGAATTGAATTGTCTATCTCAAGAATTTGGTAAAGAGTAGGTCTTAAAATCTCTCATTACAAGGAAAAAAATTATACCTGTGTGAGGCGATGTGTGTTAACTTATTGTGGAAATCATTTTGCAGTATATCTACCTATCAAGTCATTAGGCTGTCCACCTAAACCTTGTGCAGTGTTATAGGGTAATTATATCTCAATGTATCTGGAAACCATCAAAGAAAAATAGGCACGCAGCCTGAGTCCGTTAGCTGCAGGGGGCCAAAGAGAGAATCACGTGCCTTACAGGCCGAGACCACTGTTGTGGGACACCCATGGGGGGCCTTGTACAGCTGGAGAGCGGGGACCCATCTGTCGGGGGAGGGAGAGACCCACAGCACGCACACGCGGAGAGAAGTGGAAAGTCGGGACCAGAGAGAGAGATGAAGGGAATGGCCATCCATTGGCGTCCCGCTTCCCCTGAGGTCTAATTTTATCCCCTGCCCTTTGATTTCAGGAGTTTTTCTGTAGTTTTAAAATAAACTCTTTTTGTTTTTTTGGCTTGAGCCACTGGTATGGGCTGAACTTCGTTTCCCACAAAATTGATATGTTGAAACCCTGACCCTCAGGGTCTCAGAGTATGGTGGTGTTTGGATGTAGGGCCTTTAACTGGGTGATTAAGTTAACGTGAGGCCATGGGGGTGGGCTCTCTGCTCCCGCCCCCTCTCCCCCTCCCCCAGTCTGACCGGTGTCCTTAGGGGACTGGAAGACCCAGACTCACAGAGACTCTGAGGATGTGAGTCCAGAGGGACAACCGTGAGAAGAGGCAGCAAGAAGGCGGCCATGCGCAGGCCAAGGAGAGAGGTCTCCGGAGAAACCCACTCTGCCAGGACCTTGATCCGGGGCTTCCAGCTTATAAAACACTGAGAAAATATATTTCTATTATTTAAGCACCCCCAGCCCCTCTCCCCCGGTCCATGGTATTTTGTATGGCGGCCTTGGCAAACCAATGTGGCAAGTTTAAGTGGGGTTCAGTGCTTTCAGTGACTATAGCAGAAAACATAGGCTTAATTGTATCAAAAGATGAGAATATATGTTATTGACATGACTAGAAATCAGGAGGGACGGAGCTGCAGGGTTGGTTCATTCAGTGATTCATGACATCGTCACGGGTCTGTTTTCCCCATGTTTCTGCCCCACCACTCCCATCCCAGTATGTCAGCTTTGACGTTAGGCTAGGTCCTTTCACGTGGACAGGGTGGTGGCAACATTTCCAGACGTGACGTTGTCCAGACGATGACATTATTTTTTGTTTTTGAGAGTTTATTTTCAAGAACAAGGAATCTCTTAAAAGCCCTGCTGCTGTCGTTTGCACATGTCTCATTGACCAGAGAAATGCTTCCTAGGCAAAGAGGAAACCAATCACTGGCCACAGCAATGGGGCCGTTGTGATGGGATCTGTCCCGGAGAAATGTGGCCCCGTGGAAGAGGGTGGATGAGGGGTACGCAAAATGGAGATGGGCTAAGCAGAAAAGAGGAACGAACCTGGAGTGAGAAACCAATGGATCCTTTTACAGCGCTCCCTAGCCAGCCATCCCAGGAGAAATTCGATAACAAGTTTATCATGGAGAATTTTGGCAGGTGGGTTCCTGAAACAGAGATCCCTCCTTTACTCTCACTCCTCTGATCTATGGATCAATGAACATATATGAACACAAGCAAATACAAAATCAGTTTGGATTTTTATATTTTCATAACCCACATAATTCACCAATTTTGTATGCATTCTCTCATTGGCTACAGATAATAATCTCAGAAACAAGAGAAGCTGTGGCTCAGACACTTGAAATGATTTGTTCAAGAGCACACAGTGTTTACTCCTGGAACGGTGGAAAAATGACTAGAAGACACATGTCAGTGAGTAGTGGTTGATTAGATTAGAAATATAAAGTAGTAAAATCATAGGAATCTAGGCCAGATTATGAGGACCCTGAATGTCAGGGGGAGGAGTTTGAAATTGAGAAGATGCATACTAAGATCTTAATTTGAGGAGTGATATGACGCAATGATACTTCAGGAAGGTTGGTCAACCACTGGTTTCCAAAAACAGTTTCGTAGGTGGCTTAATTAAATAGCATACAGAGACCAGACTCAATCTGGGACTCATTTATTTTCTTTCACCAATGTTTATGGAGTATAAAGCCCGTGGGAGACTCTGTATTCAGCAGTGGGGACCAGGGAATGAGCAGGACAGATAGGGTGCCTAACCTTGAGTCAGTTAAAGTCAGGGGATCTGCGTGATCAGGCCAGGTTCTGCTGCGGTAACAAATAAGCACTGATGTCTCATGGCTCAACAAGATAAACATGTTGTTACCCATGGGAATTTCAAGGCCAAGTGGCCCTCCTCCATCTTCTGCCCATGACATCGGGAACACCTGGCTTCTAAGGACACCACAGTAGGACAATATAAATATATTCATATATAGAGACTGGAAGTGACGCATGCCTGCTCACAGTCCATTGGCCAAAACTGGTCACATGGTCCTCTCACCTAATGGCAAGAAAGGTTAGGAAACACATCCTGGGGGGGAGGGGGCAGCATATGAACATTTAATAGACAGCCACTGCCTCTGCCACAGGATTTTATAATAATACCTCAGATAAAGGTTTGTTTCTTCTTTATTCACGTACAAAATTCTACTATGCAAGGATTGGTTGTATCAGCATCATTTTAACAACAACTTCCGCTAGAGGAGAAAAAGTATCATAGAAACCTTGCTTTCAGGCTGTGGGAGTAAGGAGACAATAGAGAATAACCAGTCAATACTAAGGAAAGGTGATGTTTTTATTTCTTTGCCTTGCAGTGATGCAGTAGAAGGAAGAGACCTCACTTTACCTCACAGCTCTCTTCTGTGCTACTTTTGTGTCTTTCAGCAAGTTCTTTAACCCCCGAGAGCCCAGTGCTTCAACATAGAAAAAGGAATACTGTCTACCTCAGACAGATGTCATGAGGATTAAAATAAAAAAAAAAATTATATGCAAATGTTTATATTGCATTGCAACTGGAACATGGCATAAATGCATTACGTGTTAAATGAGTCTGCTGTGAATGAATCAAAGCAAATTTGCAATCAGAACACACAGCCACGTTTTTCATGCCATCCTCCACGGGGACCCTTGCAGCAAGTCCCGCGCAGCTGCCTGGACTTCGGAACTCCACTGGGCTCCACTTCCCACCCGTCTCCTCCCTCCTGCAATCCCAGCACCTCACCCCACCAGGTCTATCTCTCCAACACTCACTCCCCAGCTCAACAATAGTGCTAGTGCCTGCTGTCAGGAATTCTGATGTCTCCAAGAATCACTGATCGCATTGTTTCAAAATATTGGGGGCCCCTCCCTACCAGACCATCTCCTGCAGGAGAATCATCCCTCCTGGCTCACGGATCTCAGGCTTGGCCATCAGACTTGCTTTGACCAATGAAAAGTGAATGAAGTGATGTGAGCAGAAGCTTTGAGACCCCTAGCGTTGCTTCCACTAACTTTTTCCTTTGCCACAAGGCCAGGTGGAAGCTTCCTTTTCAGCTTTGGTCCTGAAATGCAAGTATGGAAGGGGGCAGCAGCTGGCTGGAGGTAGACAGGCATGGGGGTGAGAAAGAGCCCTTTGTAGTGGTGACCCACTAAAATAATAGGGGTTATTGTTTGTTATCGCAGCAAAACGACCCAAGAAAGGGCTGATACAACCCCGTATTCCCACATATATGACCTCTTTTTAAAAAAAGTCCTCACCCAAGGATGTGTTTTTATTTTACAGAGAGAGAGAGAGAGATGTGAGAGGAAAAGATCAATCAGTTGTCTCCTGTACATGCCCCAACGAGGCATCGAACCTGCAACGTTTTGGTGCACAGGATGATGCTCCAACCAACTGAGCCACCTGGATAGGCCCATGAGCTCTTCTCTCTGACAACTGTGTTCAAAACCCTTATCCCCTAGGACATTGTTTCATCCTTCTTACCTCCCTCCAATGCTTTCTACGTTCAAATGCCTTCTCCATGAAGCTTCCTCTGGTTATCCTGATCATAAATAACCTCTGCCTTCTCTGAGCAACACACAACATATTATCTGTAATAATATCCATAAATCAGTGTTTGCTGACTACGCTAGGGAGGGTATGCTTTCCTATGGCACCGGTTACAGTATTTCACTATTATAACACTTCCTCCGTGTCTTATAATGTCTAGTGTGGACATGGATCATTTTTTCCCCATTTCTGGAACCTCAGCACCACATTCCTGGAAAGACATGGTAAGAATTTGCCAGACTATAAATCAGTTATCAGTTCCGGATATGATGGAATAATCGCCTTCTATGCTCTCTGTCCCGCTGAACACATTTGATACTTCAAGCACACAGTTGGAGCTCACGTGGAGATATTTCTAGATTAAGAGAGCCCAATCTTTCAGCAAAACAATCTCTGGCATGTGTTTTTGGAGTACAGAATGGGTTTCTTTAAATCAGTTAAAACACAAAAACTTCTGAAGCTCCTTTCTCTGGGTCAGAAGATCAACCAGGCCCACAGATGTTAACCAGAAAGTTGGACCTTCAGTGGCTGTCATTTTGGTGTTGCCTTTGTCACCATCCATATGCCATCAGCAAGGGCTTGTAGATGTCTCTCTGGATGTATGGCTGGGGCGCCCCGGTGAAGGATGGGGAGAAGGCTTATACATACAGAGAACAGACTGACAGCGGTCAGAGGGGAGGAGGGTTGTGGGGTTGGGTGGAAAAAGGTGAAGGATTTAAGCAAAAGAAACCCCCCAAACCAATCACAAAACCTCACAGACACAGACAATAGAAAGGGGGCGGTGGGAGGAGGTGGAAGGGGACAAAGGGTGGATAAATGGTGATGGAAGCAGACTTGACCTTGGATGGTGAACACCCAATACAATATACAGATGATGTATTTATAGAGTTGTACACTTGAAAACTATATAATTTTATTAACCAATGTCACCTCAATACCTTCCATGAAAATTGAAAAACGATAACGATAAACAAAAAGTTGGGGAGAGGCAGATGATGGAGACCCTATGGGTCAGAAGGACATGCTGAGCAGGGACGGTCTACCGTTCTCCGGGGGAGTGTACGCATGTCATCTGCATACCTGGTGAAACTGGCTGATTTCACAGTGGAAAAGATATTTTGAGAAACTCTAGAGGGTCCTCCTTTGAAAAACAAAACAAAACAGTTATTTATTCCTGGGGAAAAATAAAACAGTTCAAGGCACAGTAGCACTGGACAGATGGGACAGGAACTGAGTGACTCGAGAAAGAAATCAAATTTGGACTCTAAGGTCTAGGAGACTTGAGGACACTCATGGAACGTGCTGTGGGTGGACAAGGGAAGGACCCGAAAGTGGGGAAAGGACGCAGGACCAGGGACACAAGTCAGGAAGGTGTCACTTTTTAGTAGATTCTACCTCGGGGTGTTCCAAGCAGGCACCAGTTCCTAAGAGCCCTCCATCGTGGGGGTCCTTGTGTCCTCTGCCTGTCTGGGTTTCTGGGGGGTGTGGCTTGGGGTCAGTGGGAGAAGGGAATGACAGTGCTATTTTCACTGCACAACTCTAGGGGGCGCCATCCACACTGCATTTACATAACGGAAGTCGTGTTCTCCATTCTGACCAGTAGCCGTGACAAAGAGGAAATGTGTTTTCCATGAACTACTTGTCAAGACCCCCTATTTGATTTCTATGATATCTTCCACTGCTCTTCAATTCCCAGAACCCTAGTTCAAAATTTATTTTATTTTATATATTTTTAAAGATTTTATTTATTTTTTTTTATTTTTAGAGAGAGGAGAAGGGAGGGAGAAAGAGCAATGTATGGTTGCCTCTCACATGGCCCTCACTGGGGACCTGGCCTGCAACCCAGGCATGTGCCCCGACTGGGAATCGAACCGTGACCTTTTAGTTCCCAGCCCGTGCTCAATCCACTGAGCTACACCAGCCGGGCCAAAATCTATTTTTATTTCTTGATGTTTAGAGAGAGGAAGGAAGAGAGAGGAAGAGAGACATCGACCCACCGTGTTACCTATTCACACGTTCCTGCGCCCTGACTGAGGACTGGCCTGTTGGGAGGAGCTTCTAACCAACTGAGCTGCCCGGCCAGGGCTCAGCACGTTGAATACCCTTTTCCTCATTGTGTGGCTGACGCAGGACACACTGCGTAGATAAAACAGAGTTTACCTGCTGGCCTGAAAATTTTGCTAACTAGTCTCACTTCCTTTTCAGGAAAGCACAAATCCTCTAATCCAACTGGTAAAACATTTAATATTTGGTGTCTGTGGCTTTCACGACCGTCCAGAAGTCAGGCCGCGTGGACAATGGGAGCTGCTGCCGGACTATTGTGCATTGGCCACAAAGCCATGAGGTGGCTCTTTCTCCTGGGTCAGGAGGTCAAGCCCCACAGCATTAATTTTGCTGAGTTTCTTTGTTATAAATAACAAACAAGGTCATTTATTTTCATTTTCGTGTTTCTAATTGCGCGCATCTACTCCCGAGGAGGATGAACTCCATAAACAGGTGGCTGGAATGCTAGGGAGCAAGCTTGAAATGGTTCCAGAAAACAGGGCTTGTCCCACTCTGGCAAAACAGTTTGATGAGTTAGAGATTTTGTCACCGCAGGATGCGCACCTGGACAATTACTCGAAAAGCAAACACTCATCTGTTTGGCAAGCACAGATCTATGTAAATTAGGGGAGATTATTTTGCTGCTAGTCCTTGGCTGTTCTGTGATCAAATGCAATTGTTTCCCATTTCTTAAGAAGCACAATCTTTATTAGTTAGACTCAGTTCTTTTCTCCGTTATTTTTATGATTTTATTGTTCTACGGTTATTAAAAATAACGTGCTGTATCAATTAAGCCTAGGAACCCGGGTGCTTATCAGAGAAAGCATGTCATCGGAGGCTCGAACTAGGAGATGTGTTTGTGTGCAAGGGTGCACAGATCTGTCACGGAAGGGTTTAATTAATATCTGCCTAATGATATTCTCTTCTTAATGCCCCTAGAGCTGTCCCTTGGTGAACAATAAAAAATGGACTGACCCCCACCCATCCCTAAGAGAGTACCAGGTCCTCAGCTTTCATTGTTCAGCCAGTGGTCTTTGTGGGCCACATGGAGGGGCCCCCTTTGCTAGAAACCTTCTCAGCTTCCCGATTTTCACTCCAGTATAAACTCCTCCCCCATCACTACCTTTGTCTCCTTGGTCCCCGGGGCGGGGGGTGGGGGGAGGTGGCGGAGGGTGCGGAATCTTGTCCGCTTGAGCAAAATAAAAACTACCCGGTTTTTGTTTCTGCATTGTAATTATAAACTTCATTGTACGTTTTTTCCTGGTGTTGATGCTTATCTTGAAGAGTTCAGGGAAAATAAATTGTTTTTATGAAAGCAGAGAGACCGTTTGATAAACACGCTGTCTCTGAAAATTGTTCCTGCAAAAGAGGTCATCCTTTCACTATGAAAAGAAATAGAATATATTTCAGAAAACAGGCAGGACCACAGCTGAGGATTTCTGTGAATACAGGATATTTTTTTTTAAGGCAGGGTGTAAACACACTGGAAATCGCACACCTCCTGATTGTGTTGAGCGTATTGGTTTTTAAGATAGCTTTATTGCAGAGCTACTTAGGTCAGAAGCAAATACTTGCTGCGTGTCATATTTTTGGGAATGCATTCCCCACTCAGTACTTTCTTGCTACTAGGATTTTGGGGGTTACCATTCCACAATTATTATGTATCTGTCAAAATCGATGGGTGTGTCTATTCTTAGTAAAAGTAACAGTCACCTGGGACAATGATTCATTTTTCTAGAGTTTTCCTTGTGCCTGGTAGCACAGAGACTATTATGGCCAAAATGAGTAGTAGTCATAGGAGAGTCAACCTCTTGCATATAACTGAGTATATATTTATTATCATGTACAGAACGTTCGCTTATTTTTTTCCACCACTTGCTCATGTTTCCGTATTTTCTCAGCTAAGTAAAGCTATCAGAATAGTCCCCATTTCCAGACCACAAAAGTTTGCATCTATTGAAATAACAACTAACCCTGACAATGCTCGGGGATTTTTTTTTCCCCACTGTAATTGCTGTGTGGGGCTCTCCTGGTGATTAGTTTTCGAGCCTGTGCTGGAGACTTGTAATGAGGGCCCGGGGTCAGAAGGCTTCCTCCATAGCATGTCTACATTCACTATTGTGAGAGCCTCGCAGGGCCTGACTCGATGTTATCTGCAT
Source organism: Micronycteris hirsuta (assembly GCA_004026765.1). Classification (NCBI taxonomy): domain Eukaryota; kingdom Metazoa; phylum Chordata; class Mammalia; order Chiroptera; family Phyllostomidae; genus Micronycteris; species Micronycteris hirsuta. Next base: position 67,664 of record PVJI01003044.1, read on the forward strand.
GGGATTTAGACGATGGCCGTGCGGTGGTGATCCTCTGGCACGAAACTCTCTTAAGTTTCACGGAGATGAGCTGGGCAGATACTAAGAACCCGTGCCGGAGAGAAGTGCCAGGCTTTATGACCTGAAGCCAAACTCAGATATAAAACCAAACCTAAGACATTTTACCGACATAATGCATTAGCTGTTACTATGGGAATAGATGAGAAGAAACTTGAGAAGCTCTGGCCTTGTTAATTTCCATTTGGAGTTGCTGTTAATTTGGCTACATGACACATTGCAAACGAGGATCATAATATTTGGATAGGACTTTTCACCACCCAAACTCAAGAATATTAAACCGTATCTGATGCTTAATAGTATCCTCTCCTCATCTGGGAAAACAGGACACACCAGAGCTGACTGAATAGGGCCCTAAAGGCCGGGGACCCGGGAAGATCTTTGGTATGTAACTTGGCAGTTTCCGTGGAGTCCTCATGCGGTCTTTCTTGTTGAATGTGGAGCCAAAGTAAGGAAATAAAGTTTTCAGAGTTTTGTCAAGATGTAATATAGTTTCTCCATTACAATGTGTATTTTTTCCCCTCATTTTTTTTTTTTTACAGATTCTTGAATGACACTGACTAGTGAATTAGAAACACCAAGCTAATAAGACAGAGTTTTGACCCAAATCATAGAAAAACCCTACAGGAGTTTTCTGGCGCCCAGAAGTTTTATTTTTGGCTTTTCTAAAGCAGTAACCGTTAGCATTGTTCAGCATAAATTATAAGTATGTTCAAGACATGTTCCTGGAGAGGTTTCTTCAAATTCAAAGCTAACCCAGTACAAAGGAAACCTCTGTTTATGGCATTTCAGAAACAAAATTACTGACAGACTGAAAAAGGTGACACCCTGAAGATGACAGCGTGCCAGTTACAATTGCTTTACATTTTTAAAAGTGGCATTCTAAAGTTTTCAATGGGTGGTCTTCACATCCACTGGGACTCTCAAAATTAGACAGTATTCCGAATGCAACGGAGGGTTTAATCAGATCAGCCTTAAATGAAACAACACTTGATTCCAGTTTGAATGCGTACAAGGATCTAAAACAGCAGAGGGCAGAAGGCCCCCTGCACCCCTTCCCCAGCTTCAAGTTGTTTGTGTATATATCAGAATTGGGGGGCCTGGGTTCACTCCTCTGGAATCTTACCTTGACCAGGTTCCCTGGGAAAGATACTCCACTATGAAACCATTGTTTCTTCCCTTCCTCCTTCCCCATCTGTCCTTCCTTGAGTGAATGTTTATTTATTGCAAACCGCCTAAGTACCAAACACGGTCCAAGGTTCTCAGGATGCAGTAGCACTCCAGGTGGGGCCTGGAACAGCAGGCACCGCCCCCTGCCTAGGACTGCCTTTCCCAAATACCTGGCTTCCTGAACTCCATGTGGATGCGAATCTATCAGGGTTGTTTCTCCCCATAGTATGGCTGAGTCGGGACGAGGTCTCCGGGTGAGTACACGGAGCAGGGCATGTGCGTGTGTGTGCATGTGTGTACTGGTATGTGGAATATTCGATTCATAACCTCCGTTGAGGATTTTCCATGTGCATCATCTGGGGTTCCTTTCTCCTTCACAAGTCCCTGAAACAGTACCTGGCATAGAGCAGTCACTCCAAAATAGCCACCAAGAGCCTGGAGACCCACTGTGGGCAAAATTGGGTAGCCTCTCCCAAATGACCTGTTTCTGTTCTAGTAATGTTTTCATTCTAAGGGCCTCCACAGACGTGTGTTTAGACAAAGCACAGTTTCTTTTTCCCTCTCCTTGTATTCAAGACCCACAGTCTGACTTTCCCTAAATCATCTTCATCATCAAATACACACCAATGGAAATGGTTTCTCCCCAAAGGCATTTGCATCTGAACAGAGAGGGGGACTGGAAGGCGAAGGCTTTCCCCAAACAATGGCCGAGAGGTAGTATCAGATGGAGACCCGGTATCCCTAAGTCCTGGAGTTTCCCGGGAATCTCGCTTCAGTGTCTAAGCTCCACAGCACAATGTTGAACGCAAACACCTAAGCCCTCCTGCAGTTCCCAATCTCGTAGCCACGAGGTTTCCACTGCGAGGATTTGTGTTCCTCATCCTCCAGGCCTGATTACCACGACAGGTTTAGCCTCGCTGTAACTTTGATTATCCTCTCCTTCCTCCTCTGTAATCAAACTCAGATGGCTGCAGACGCAGGACAGACTGAGCAGGTGAGGAATGTCGGTAGGTGTGCCAGGAAAAACTCTGCCCCCTGGTCTTTTGGGCTCCTTTTAATAAGCTCTGGAGGGGGTGGGGAGAGAAAAACCCTAATTTTCTTTTTTAGTACTCAGACCGGCAGGCTGCTCCTCTCCTGTGGCCAGATACTGCACGCCGCACCATTGTTAAAGACTAATAGTGAAACTTAAAAGATGTTCTCTTGCGAGACAACAGGTGGCCACTGCAACCTCCAGCTCTGATTGGTGGAAAGGCCACAGGCGTGCCCAGTGGCCCAGAGAAAGGGCCTGCACTCCTGTGTTTCTAGAACCCGCTCAATGGGGTGCTGTCCTGATAATATCTCAGCTCACTGCCAATTTGTGCAACCCGCTGGGCCATTAGGGAGCGCCGCTGGGTTGTCAGCGTTAAATGGAGACTTGGGAGGGGAGACCAAAGCTTTTTGGGGGGTGGGGAGGGTCGGTGTCAACCCTGAGACAATGTGAGCAGTTGTTCGGTTCCTGAATACACACTGCTCTTTCCTGCAGTCTCCAAGAGCACATTTCTGCTAAGAGAAGAGCAAATACACAAACTTCCACCTAATTGAAGTTTATTTTCCTTGCTTGGTTCCAGAAAGATAATATTGGGCCAAGGTACACACACAGGTGTCCGAGCCCAAGTGCCTACTTTGGGGAACAGAAGCGATGAAAAGGCCCATGGGACGCCTGACAAAGTTCAGGTCCTGGGCCAGCCAAGGGCCCTCCTGGGAGAAAGTGGTAGTGAGTGTCAGCTAAACAGCTTTATCAATGTCACCCTTTGGGTGCAAGTACCTCCTAAATTACCAAATTGGGGAGGGACTGGTTTGGGGGGGGGCGCTTTATTCTTACCCCTTCAGGTCTTCTGGTTGGTCAAATCATTGAAAGGACATACAGAAGATTAGCAGGAGAAAGTAAAAAATGTTACTACGTGTGCATGGGGAATTCACAGAAGCATAAAACCCCCCCAAGGACAGTGAGGCAACACTGGGTGTATACAGCATTTTGGACAAAGGGCTGGGGGAGAGAGTCAAACATTTGGTAAGTCCTTGCAGGGCTGTGCAGAGACAATGGGACACAGGAACAGATATTTTGCTTGGATCCTGCCAATCTGCCACACTTAATCCAAATGTCCTAAAGTGGCGGTGCTAAAAGTTCCCTTCCCGAAGCACCCCCACCCCCCAACTAAATCTCTTTAGGCAGGTAGTAGGCCGGAGGTAAAAACACGCTTCCTGAGTTTGTTGGGCTTTAATTGTTTTCAGTTCAAAAGCGTCTGCACTTTCTGGGGACAGGGCAAACCTCCAAACCTCTCCCTGACGTTCTGAACTGGTGTGGAAGTCCCTTCCTTAGCCAAGGCTGGGGGCCAGACTCTCGAATGAACCCGAAACAATCAGCGCGGGTGGGGGGAGGTTTAGCTTACAGAAACAGAAAGAAATGGAGAGGGGGTGGGTGAGTGCGGCCTGAAGAAGTTAACCACCCGGAACCTTTTAGGAAAATGGGGACATTTTCTCAGAGCAGGGAACGACCCACCTAGATCCAGTTACGCAAATGCCTTCCTAATACAAACAAGAGCAAAGAAAACACGAAGGGAAACGACACGAGGCTTAACCCGGGAAGCCTCAGGTCTGCCTACCTGTGAAAGGTCAGGCCCCGACACCCTACCGCAGGTGTAGGTGGGGTCCCGGCTACGGGGAGATACGCGTGCAGGTTGGCTGCTGGGTTAGGAGCCTCCGAGCAGGGGACAGGAGTGGGGCTAGGCAGGGAGTAGGGTAGGGGACACCGGGGACGGGCACTCTTGAGGAAATAAGGGCGAGGAGAGGAAAAGGATGGAAAGAAGGGTGGGACGGAAGCAGACAGCTTGTGGCTGCGGAGGGCAGAAGCTGGGGTCCGAGAGAAGAGGTGGTCGCAAAGGCGGGGGGGGGGGGGGGCACACCGGGCGCGGGGCTGGCGACGGCCGCAGCGACCGGGGGAAGTAGGGAGCGAGGAGCGCTCCGAGGCAGCGGGGACAAAGAGGACCGGAGCGGGAAGAGGGGCGAGGTGGGAAGAGCAGGGGCCCGAAGAGGGGGAGGCCGAGGCGCGGGCGATGGGGAAGGCGCGGGCTGCGCGAGGCGCGGGGTGAGCGCAGAGGGGCCGCGCGGGGCAGGGCCGGGCGGGGCGGGGCGGGCGCGCCCGGAGGCGGTCCGGGCCGGGGAGCGCACCGGCGGGGCAGGCGGCGCGCCAGCTGCCCGCGGTGGGAGGGGCCGAGCGGCGGCGGCGGCGGAGGCAGGAGGGGGGAAGGAGGGGAGGGGCCGGGCCCCTTGTCTCCGCGGCTCCTCTCCTCAGTCCGCCCGGGGAGGAGGAGGAGGAGCGGGGCCAGCCGCCGCCGCCGCTGTCCCAGCCTCCGCCGGCGCACCTGAGCTCTCCGCGCCGCCCCGGGCCCGTGCGCCGCGCCCCGCGCCCTAGGCGCTCGGCCCGCGCGCACCGCTGCCTCGGTGTCCCGGCGGGGCGCGTCCCCTGGGCCGCCTCCCGCTCTCCCGCGGCTCGCGTGGCCGCGCCTTTGTGTGCGGCGGCCGCGGCTCCCGGGCTCCTCCGGATCCGATTGCGGCGCTCCTCCGGCCCCGAGTCCTGCGCGCCGCCCCTCGGACAACCCCGACCGGGCGCCCCTGACGGTGGATCTAGCGGCTTCGAGGAGGCGGGCACCCGCCCCGGCGAGCCCCAGCCTCGGCCCCCGGCCCCGGGCCCGGCTCCGGCATGGATATGAGGTTCTACCCCGCGGCGGCGGGGGACCCCGCCGGCCTGGACTTCGCGCAGTGCCTGGGGTACTACGGCTACAGCAAGGTGACCGGCCCGGGCCGGGGGGGGGAGGCGCGGCGTGGGCCACCTCCCACCCCGGGCGCGCCCCGCTCTCCAGCCTACCGCTCGCTGCACTTTCTTTCCCCTCTTTCCTCCCCTCTCCACTCCTTTCCCTCTGCTCCTTCGTCTCCGTCCAACTCTGCCTCTTCTCTTCCTGCCCCTTCCACCCCCACCCGCCTTTCCCCCTTTTTGTCTCTCTGCCGGCACTCCCCTCTCTCTGCTCCTGTCCTCCGCCTCTCCTCCCACTGTCCCCCCCACCCCAACCCGCCGACTCTCCTTTCCTGCCCCAAAGAAGCGAGGAGCAGCCCGAGACCGAAAGGGGGACTTGCGTGTGATTCTTTGTTGTTGTTATTAGTAAACACGATCTTAGCCCCCGGGGGAGGGTGCGCAGGAGGAGACCCTGATCTAGCGGTCGGCTGACCTCTCCACCCCTCTCCCAGTCCATTCACCTCCCCCCTGCGCTACGAGGGCTGGACCCCGGGCCGCTGGGAAGGAAAAGAACAAACTTTTGAGCGTGCCCTGGATGGGGGGCGGGGGTGGTAACTGGTGGGACCCCCGCAGGTGGCTTTCGCTACCCTCTTGTAGGGCGCTTTGGGCCACGGAACGGAGGTGCCCACTCCTCTCTGTTAGCATTAGTCGCTTCTCATCTTTAATTTTTTGGGGGAGGGGTAAATTTAGGTTTTGGGGGAGATTAGGGTCGGACACCTGCACGCCACGCCCTAGGGTACCCCACCTTCCCCAGCGCAACTTCGAGGACCGAACGTTTCTGGTGGCCGAAGGCGGATATCAGAGGGTGGCCGGCCGGCGCAGCTCCGAGTGGCGAGGTGGTGCGGGAGCCGCAGCCCTCCGGCCGGGGCGGCGCAGCCTGGCGGTCCTCGTCCTTCCCGATGCCCGCGGGGCTACGCTTTGGAGGGAGCAGCGCCCTGAGGGCGATGTTCAGAGAAAGAACTGTGCCCCGGCTGGCCGGTGCCTTTTCAATGTGGTTTTCTTTCTCCTCCCCACCCCCCGCCTTGCTCCTCCCTTCTCCCCCTCTTCTTCTTTCAAACCGTAGTTTGTTTATGATTGCTTGGATAACAGAGGAGGAAATCGGGAGCCTGCCCAAAGAAAGGTGCTATACAAAACTAGTGAATAAATAGCAGGGAGAGGAGGGATTGTCTGGCGAGTGAGGAGCCGCTTGCTGTGCCCCCTGCCTGCTGGAGCCTCGTGTTCCTGTCTATTTACACTCCGTGCCCAACTCCAGCGCTGAAGTTTGTGAAAGACCTTCGGGGTCTCTTTCTCACCCCGAGTCCTCGTCGCCCCCCGTGCCTGGCACCGAGGGGCCTCCCCACAAGTGTGGAAGGAAGGGACTTGATTTAACCGGTTGGGGATGGGGCCGTTCATGCTCTCCAAATTCCAAGAGTGATAACGCTAAACACAGAGAAGCGAGCGAAGGCCTCGTAGGCAGAGTTAAGGTCGAGCGTCCTCTGACTCCGGGTTGCCTCGGGTTATTAAATGCTTTGCAAGTCCCTAATGTCTGCCGAGTTAGGGACCCGGGCTGCCTAATTAAGTATGTAGCGTTTCTGAGACTGCCCCTAATTGTTCCCGTGCGGCGGTATTCGTCTCCCTCCCCGTCGGCCTGTACCCAGGCAAGCCTTGTAGAACTAACTGGGCAGGCTCTTATTTTGGGAAGCCATTACCTTGCCTAATGTAACTCCTCGCTGTGATTTAAGATCAGCAACACTCGAATGACACCAAAATAGAAACCTTTTGTACTGATCCAGTCACTGCGGTGCGTGGCGAATCTCTGTTCACTGGGATCCCAAGGGTACTTCAAGGGACCAGAGGAAAGAGTGGGTGTTTTGTGTGTGTGTGTCTCTTTTCATTTTTTTCAGAAAGGCTATGTTGAGTCCATTTAAAACTCGGAACATTTATTTCAGGGAGGGCATAGAAAGCTTGAAGACAGACATTATTTCTTGAGATGCAGGTTTAACTTCAGGAGTTGGGCGTGCATGTTGGTTTACTATCATATTTTCTAAATGCAGCTGTTTGCCCGAAATAACTTGGTTTCTTGGTAATTCAGCATTCTGGTCGTCATAAGTGCTGTGTGTACCCAACTCAGGGGAGGTACACACAGCGCTCAGTATTGGTAGAAATCAAATTGTACTTATTTTAAGGGATGTTTACATGTACTTCCTTGAAAATAAAAGGAAAAAAAACAATAACCTTTAAACTGAGCCACAAAACTGTATTTTCCGATTCTTCATTGCCCGAGTGAAAAACCCAGTTTTATTCCTTGTCATTTTTCTTTATAGGGAGAATGGAGTAGAAGAGGAAGTATTAACTTTGTGGGTATAAAACAGCAAGTGCTAATTAAAGGTTTATAGCATTTGTTTCCCAGCGAGCTGTGTCTGAAGTGGTTCTATTCAGTGTTGGGTTTATATTGAAAATGTAAAAACTAGGTTACAAAGACAGGCATTTATTTTATTTGGAAACACCTGTAATCGTTAATCTCTTGAGACTTCGACGACCTGTATTCTCTTTCTGGGTGGGAAATGGTGGATTTCAAAGACAGTAGGTTTCAACCCTTTCTTGTTTTAACGACCATCTGGGAAACTTTTGGAGAAATACAGAACCCTCTGCTCCAGGCTTAACAAGTGAAAGTTATCGCTTACCTTTAAATTTATTTACAAACCGTGAATAATAGGGTTTTATTCATCTCTCTCTTTAACAAATGAGCCGACTCCTTTGGATAAATTATTTGTGTGTATATTATCTTTACATTCTGTGAGTATATGGATTCTTTTTAAATGTCAGCGCGCATGAAAGTGTACTCTATCTATGGAGAATGGATGAAAGAGTTTTGAGGGTTCAAAAGTCCTTGCAAGTAGCAGAATAACTTCAAATAAAATATAGCCAGGATCATTAAAATCAGTTAATAATTCATGAACCAGCCACTGATGTATAAACTTAAAGTCATCTCTGTTTTCTAAGGGCTAATTTCCATTTTATTTTCAAGTGGAAAAATCTGTTTGAACAGTTCTTTTTCTGGGGTGGCCAACAAATTAAACTCACACACACATACACATACACACATATATATTTTACAGAAAGGGCTTGTGTTACTCAAGTGAATTGCTGACCCATTACCCTTGTATCTGGAACTTTTCTTTCCGTGAGTTCAATTTGTCTTTTTTTTTTTTTTTACCAGTAAGAAGGTAATGTGCAGCGTATCTATCAGTTGATGTGTGATTGTCAGAGGTCTGCCGCCCCAAAATAAACTGTTGCATGTAATGTGGGTATAAGGTGAAGTTACACAGTGGGTTAATGATGAACTTGGACTACATACTAGTTGCTAGCTTTTTCTGCATATTCTTGGGGTTCCGCCCTCTTTCAAAACATGGCTGTTACCTTCTTACCCTACGTAGAATAGTCCTGTGTTGTCTTTACCCATCGGCCCCCAGCCGTGCTTTCTAATTATTATGTTTTATTGATCACTCTGCTTAATTAAGACGTTCTGACGGGAGTGCTTTCGCTGTACCTCGTTGGGTCTCTCTGTCCTGGTCAGCTTGAAGGGTAAGAGGACCTGAAAGGTGATTTGTCACTTGTCTCTCTTCTTGGAGACTCTGGTTCAAATTGAGACCATATTGAGAAGGGGATTTGATCGAAACTCTTGTTAGGTGGATGCCCTGTGAACTTGACATATGAGAACTAATGATTTCATTTCTAGAGTCGAGCGTATGGGGGTGTTGAATCTTGAGAGCAGACGAGAGAGAGTTTTCAAAATTTTCCCATGTCAGGTCTTCAAAGAAGAGATGGAAGCCATGTTGTAAAAGAGAAATAAGACTATTCTAAGGACCTGAGACCAGGGGTCATTAACTCAAATGTCTGGGAACAGCCAGTTACCCTCCGTGGGGATAGGGCTTGCGGTCTAGGGATGACCACCCCGCTGACCGGGTAACCTTGTCCAGCAGTAGTAGCTTCTTGCTTGCCATGCAAACATGTGGTCCCAGGCTCCCCACATTTTGTAATTAATTTCTCAAGAGAATGCTAATCTGGATTTTTATGTGAAATATTCTGAATTTTAAATATTGGCAGGAAGTTAACCATGAAAACCATCATGTTTGGCCCTCCAGACATGCCTGTGGACTGCTTCTTTGCCTCTTCATCTTAGACAAATGCATGTGCAGATAGGGTTCGAAATCACTTGATTAGTCAGTCATTTCTGGTTTCCGTTCAACTGTAAGGACGGACAGCTCCAGCCCCATGTCCTGCTGGCTGTACAATTCAGTGAAGCGAGTGGAGGAAGTGGAATCTAACCACTTCCAGTGTCGTTCTAGTCTGATCATTCGGTTTCTGCCATTGGTTAATTTCATGGTCCGAAGTCCATGGAGAAGTTCTAGATCAGGGGTTGGCAAGCCCCAGCCCATGGGTCACATCTGGCCTGCATTCTGCTCTTGCATGGTCTGTGAGTGAAGAATGGGCTTTACATTTTTAAGCGGTGGGAAGAAGCCCAAAGAAGACTAACATTTTACAACCGCGAAGCTCATACTGGGGTCCATAAATAAAGTTTTATTGGAACGCTGCCCCAGTGGTTTGTTGACATGTTTCTGTGGTCGCTTTCGTGATAGGGGAGCAGAGTGGAGTAGTTGTGGCAGAATCTGGGCAGCCAGCAAAGCCTAAAACACTTAATGTCTGCCTCTTCACAGGAGAAGTTTGCGGACCCCTGTTCTAGATAATCGGGGCACTCAATGAGCTGTCTTCGTTCCAAGCCTCCCAGAAGTAAGAAAATCTAGTTAACAAGCAGGAATAACTGGGAAGATGGCTATCTCAGAGAATGTTTCTCGAAAATGCTTCCAGAACAGTGGGGGCCCAGCCCTGGCTGTTCGTTAGCCATGGCTGAGTGGCAGGGAACTCCTTAAAAATACACTCATGCCCGGCCTTTGCCTTCCCCCAGACCAAGTTCACTAAGAAGACTCTTTGGGAAGGGGACCCGGGCAGCGGTGGATTTGAAAGCTCCCCAGGTGATGGCAGTGGGCAGCCATGGTTGAGACGCTTGATTGAGGCTGAGGCTCCTGCTGTGCAGGGACCAGCCTCCAGGAGCTGGAGGACTGGGTGAAGAAGTTTGTGATTTGCTGGAACAAAGACAAGGCTTATGGCAGGAAGGTTGGTTTCCGGTTGGCACTTGCCCTTTTTCAGACCTTGGCGGGTTCCAAGCACTGTTGATCTGGGCCCTCCTCTCCGTCATGTCAGACATCAAATGCACCCACATTCCGCATTTAATGCGACACGGTACCATATCGGAGTCAATTAGTGGTATTTTGCAGACATGTAATTAAGCATCTGTTAATTTTAATTTTGTAGTTTGCGTGTGTTGTGTGGCTAATTAATTTTTTTCTTATATTTTAAACATTTTTGTAGGTCCTGGAGAAGTTTGTAGCGCTAAGTGTCTGGCTTATAGTGACTAATGGATAAAATCCTCCTGTTCTCACTCACTGGGCTTACCGACCCCCCATGCTGCCGCCTGGGACAGCGGAATGTTAATGAAAATCCCGTACTCGGTAGAGGCTAGCCTACAGTTAGCCACACAAAGGCAGTTATAGTCATTTTAGATGAAGTCAGTGCATGTGTGTGGCTACCACACTCAGAGAATGTGTAGGTATTTTAAGAACTGACTGCTTCAGGTCACAAACTGTCAGAGGGAATGCTGAATCCTCTGGAGGACTTGTTTAATCTACCCAGTATTTTAAAATATTCAATTAGTCATCTTTATCTAAAAATCTTTGCATATAGATCTAGATTTACAGCTTTTCCTTGGAAAAACTCAGAAATTCGGCAATACGGGACCAGCACCTTCACATGGCAACATCTGCTCATTGCCCTTCAGTTGGCCGCGCCCTTCAGATGGCCACGCCCTTCCCTCTGGGGTCCTTTCCACTCCTTGTGTTCCTCTGGGGTCCCTGGAGGCTTCAGATGTGAAAACTTTGATTAAGGAGAGGCAAAATTAAATGAACAGCCAATGATGCTCAAACCTAGTGAAATGAGGTCACTGTCATTGGAGAGATACAGACCAAGTGTTCCTTGTGGTAGGTAGGAGAGTAGAGGAAATGGAAAACAGTAACTTGTGACCGTAGGACAGCAGTGATTCTCAAACCGTAACACGCACAAGAATCACCTGGAGAGCTTTTTGTGGTGCCGAGTGTTGGCTCTTACCCCTCGAGGAGACTGCATCGTGGGTGTGGGGAGGGGTTCCCTGGTGATGCTGATGCTGTCCTGTGAGCAGCATGGTGCAGGGGGCCTTCGGTGGCAAGGTAGGGAGTTTGTCCTTGGTAAGTTTAACAGTGAGAATGCTTTGGGCTGCAGGTAACAACACTCAACAGACAGTGGCATGAACTCTAAGGAAATTTGTTTGACAGAGAAGTTTTGTAGGCAGTGTTGGGATGTTTTGGATGGTTTGGCCATGTCTTTGTGGACCCTCTTTTCTTTTTATTTTATTCTGCCATTTTTGGTGTTCCTGCTGTGTCCTCAACGTTCACAAGTTGGTTGCTGTAGCTGAGGTATCATCCTCACATGATGGCAAGAGAGGGAGCAAGGGAGTGGTGGGGGTGGGGTGATAGCAAAAACCACGTTCTCCTCTGTACCTCTCTTACCAAGAAGAACAAGCTTTCCTGGAAACAGTTCTGGTACACTCTTTTTTATTGTATTGATCACAAGTGAATCACATGTTTCCCCTAGGTCAGTTGTTGACAAAGCAGAGGAGAATTGGCTTAGACCAATCCCGTGTCACTGGGGTCTGGGCACAGTGCCCCATGAGCATAATTGGTGTTATGCTCTGTTAACAAGGAAGAAGACTCAGAAGGAAGACCAACAGTGTCTACTACAGAGCGCATTTGAAGATTTTCAAGTAGGCAGTGCTTTGGTTGGAGTCGCACCTATGAACACGGATTGACTAGGTTACTGTAGTCAGACAGGAGGTGGGGGGACCAGGGAGGGTGTCATTGCCCCACTGAACCAAAGGTGTGAGAAGGATTTGAATCTGGGAGAAGTGAGTGTGGATGTGAAGCAGAGGAAGGCATTGAGCAGGGCATCTTTGGAACATAGGAAGGGAGCATGAGGAGGCAGAGACGGCTCTGGGTGTTTGAACTTGGGCCCTGGATGAATGCTAGGACCTTGAACAGAAGCAAAACGGTCAGAGCAGAAGCTGGTTTGGAAGGAAAGATGGAGATGACTTTGGATGTTTTGGTGGAATATCCCCACAGAGACATCAGGTAGGCACTTGGACCAGTGCACCGGAACTCAAGAGAGCTTGGGGCTGAAGAGGCAAAGTTGAGTCTTCCTGTGCGTGGTAAAGTGGTGGAAGTGGGCGTGACTCCTCCAAGGGTGAGGAGACAGGCATTGCAAAGGACATAGCTTTGGTTTTGCGGGTTGGTTGGTGTTTGCTGGTTCAACCTCCCAGTTAGAGAGGAAGTGATGTGTGGAACTCCCAACTTCTGAAACCCGACTGGATCGTTATAAGAATGATACACAAAGAAGTGTGTGTGTTTGCATGATGGTATACCCTTTCTGTCTTAGTGGTTATTTCCAAAAAAGATTCTTAAATGTTCAGTGGGCATGATGCATCATGTGCAATAACGTAATTTAAACTCTATCAGCCATTCATGAATTAAAAGTTTATGTTTTTTTTTTGTTTGTTTATGTGAGATGTGCACTTTCTCACTGGATTTTGACATGTTAATGATGTCAAGTATCTTGGAGAATCTGCTTTGAGTGTGTTTGATAACAAAGGCCAGTTTCTACTAAGGAGGCTTATAAACTTAAGAACGATTTGAAGATGGAGACAGCTCCCTCCAAACCCGGTTGAAAGTATGAGGAGAAGCTTTTATTTAAGGTCTACATGAGCTTCTGGCAGGCTTAATTTTCTCCCTTCGTAGTGGGTCATTTTACTGCTTGGGTTCCTAGGTTTGACCCTTAATCCCTTCCCCGGGGAGGCCGCGTTCTCTTAAACGCATTCCATGCTTGTGTGAAGCATACCAGCCCTTGGACAGCGGCGTGCCTTAATTTAACTTTGTTTATGAAAGAATAATTTGAATGTCTTGATAATCCATGAGTTAAACAAATTGGCCAGTATCAAGAAGTATTTGGATTGCACTCTAAATAGACATTTAAATGATATAAATTCCTTCTTTTGGTGGAGATAGATTTTAAGCTGGGCCATTCTGTTCCAAAGGCCGCAAGTTTACTATGGCCTTTCTACATTGACTAAATTGTTTATACAGAGAAATTATATTAAATGTGGTGATGGGAGCGAGGTTTTTAGTATTTTAAATTGATGGAGTAGAAGTCACTGTAGCATATTGAGAGATTTTCTCAGCAGTTTCTCTAGCTGATTTGTAATGAGCGAGGGCTTTTGATGTGCTGTAGAATAATTAATGTTTTACACTTTCTTTTCAAAATCTTCTACATGTAAGAAGTAGAAGTCCCAAATGCCGACCCGACTCGATAACTTTTATGAAATATATGTAATTGGTGGGGAGCAGAAGGGGGAAAAGACAGAAAACTGTACTTGAACAGCAATAAAAAAATAAAATAAAACAAAACAAAAAAAAGAAAAAAGAATCTATGATTCCAAGTCAAAAAAAGAAATACGTGTAATTGGTTGGAAGTTGATTTTCTTGAAAAAATCATGAGTTAAATCTAGAAATATCGAGCACTTAAAAAGCACACGTGGTAGATCTGTTTTGCTGCTCCTTTATGCCTACGTCAGGAGTGGGAAAAAGGTCCATTTCAGCCGCGAAATGAAGTGGAGTTTGACGATTGTCGAGATTTCTGAGAGTTTGAGTCGTGCTGCTGCCCCTGCTTTGCAGAAACCAGAAAGGGCCTGTGCCCATTGAATGCAGCTATCATAACTGTTATTTATTAAGTACTTATTGGGAATGCACTTAATGTGGTCTGCCTTCAAGAAATGCCTCTTGTTAGGGGAGCAAATGCGTATATGTAAGGGCCCGTGAAACGTGTGTGTGCACATGTGTGTGAATATGTGTACATAAGGGCCATACTCTAGCCTGAAGCCATTGATCAGGGCTGGTGAACGTGCTCCAGGAGCAGAGTGGATGAGGGAGAAGGTCCCAATGGGACGGTGTGACCTGGTGAAAGAGCTCACAGAGGCTGTCAGGCTTGGGAGAGACAAGGGGGACAGATGGGATTGTGCAGTGAGAAGTGTGGTTGGTTGAGACCAAATAGCAGAGGCACTGGAAGGCCTGGTCACAGACCCGGGGTTTTATTTAGTAGATACTAGTACATTTTGGGTGTGTGTGTGTGTGTGTGTGTGTGTGTAGGGTACATTTGCATGCACAGGTGCGGTTCTATATGTACGTAGATGCTGACAGTTTGAACAGGGGGTGGGTAGCTAATGAGAAGATGTTTTCAAGTGCCTGAAAACACTGGAGGGAGAGATGAAGGAGGCACCAAGAGAGAGGGGTGGAGTGATGGACAGGGTGGTGGTTGGTCTTGGGATGAGGCTGTAGGTAAAAGGGCGTTAGCCTGGAACTAAGAGCTCGCTGACCCTTCTTTGAGATGATGGGGAAGAAAGAGAGCATGGGGGAAGGAGGGAAAGGAAGCAGGGCGGGAAGGAGGGATAGAAGACAGTGTGTGTAGAATGGGTGTGGAAGTTGATGGACAAACCCAAGATCTGTCTTTGCCTGCTTCTGCCTCACTCCTCACCGCTACCCTCCTCCTCCCTGCCCCGCTGTCTTACCACCCAGCCTCCACCTCATCCTTCTGCACCTGTTCTTCCCTCCGTTGGAATCCCTTTATCCAAGATCGTTTTCTCAGCATTCACGTCGAAGCCTTCAGGTATGGTACGGCCTGATCATGAAATATGATCGAACTGTCTAAAATATCCTTTCCCCCATCCTGCCAGTCCCTATCTCCCTACCCTCCTTATTATATTTATAGCTTGTCTGTTTGAATTCTGTTTACTCATTTACTCATATGTTTCCTGTGCCCCCCCTTCCATTCACACTCCCTGAGGGGAGGGAGTTCTGACGATCACTGTGTACTGAGTATCTGCAACAGTGCTTGGCACATAAACGAAAATGTGATAAGGAGTGAACTGGAGTTGCATGAAACTGTTGTTGAGAAGATGTAATTGTTGTTGAGTCTTCGAATAAGCATGTCGGACCTACTATGTGTCAGACATTTTTAGGAAATGGCAATGCAGAGTTGAAGAGTTGCTTGTCTATTCTGAAGGAGCTGGCCTAGTTGTCACGATCCCTGTTAGGAGTTTTTAAGCTTACATTTCATTCGAAATCTCCTCTCTTAATATTTCACGTGTTGCTGGGTGGATCTTGCCTGGGCAGGAATGAGAGAAGGACAGAGGTGGAGGGAAGCTGGTGAAGGAGGTCATCGAAGTGACCGCTCCTAATCCAAGTGGGCAGGCTGGTGAGGAAAGGGTCAAGGCAGGGGAGACTCCAATACAGGCAGAGAAGTGTGTTAGTTAGGATTCACCCACTAGAAATAGGAAAAAACCCAAATAACTTAAGTAGCAGTGCTTAAATGAGGTACACGTTCACCTCTCTTTTTCCTGATGAGGTGCAGAGGTAAGGAGTCCAGGGCTGGTGTGTGGTGGCTTTGTAGGCATCTGGGAGCCAGGCTACCTTCAGCTTCCGTGTGACCCTTGTCCTCACGGTTCAAGGTACCACGCCAGTCATCATCATCCATGGTCCAACCGGGAAGGAGGAGGAAATGTCAAGGGCAAAGGGAGGTTTCCAGAAGATGCTGCGTGACGTTGGCGTGTTTTTCACTGGCCAGAACTGGGACACATGGCCACATCTGTGATGACAGGTTACCCGGGAAATGCAGGCTCTGTTGTGGCTGGCCATGGGCCCAGGGGAACACTCGGTGCCCATGAAAGAAGGGGTGAGTGGGTAGATGGGGACAATGAATAGTTTCTAGCAGGTGCGTGGGCATGAGCAATGGGCGAGGGCCAAGGAACCAAGGAACCCTTCTCGAGTATCTGCAGGTTTGAGATTTGGGGTATAAACTATAGTATTACATTTGGATAAACTTCATCCACTCTGTTAGTTTTCGTTGGCTGCTTGGAGGGTCCTCCTTGGGTGATACCCTGTGATATCTTTTTCATTTCTTTCTTCCGTTTGGGGGCTGTATTTGGGGCAGGCTCAAGACACCCCGTGATTCGTGTGCTTTGTAGGGACTGCAAAACCTCCTCTCATTTAGTCGATTATATCCATATTTGAGGCCCATGTTTCCCTGCTTTGCAGAATACCTCTTGAATCTTTGTGCTACCATTTCTCAAGTCTTCAGTGTCGGGAACAAAAAGTTTTGAACACTTGTCCACATTTTCCAAACTAGATTTTTTAAAAAGTGTGAGTGGGGGCTTTTTCTTTTTGATCAAACCCAGCCTACCTCCCACTCCTCCTATTTGTGCATCCACTGGATCTTCTTCCCCAGACACCACAGTCCTTTATGTTCCTTCTCTGCCTTCCATCCACAGACCCTTTTTGTCCACCCTTGAGTCTTCACATGGGCTTGACTACAAAGCCACCTCAGCTGCCCCCTGACTCTCCCGCGCTCCTCGGTCCCCTCTGCTTCAGCTGCGTGTTTGGTCAGCCTTCAGGCCAGTCTCGTTTCTCAGCTTCAGGGTAACTGAAAATGGTGTCCACTTTCCGCACGACAAGTTAATGTTGCCTGACTATCCCCAGGCCCTGGCCACACCACCCGTTATCCATCTGTTTTTTCTCTTGGACATTCTCCACACGCCGCGGCCAAACCAGCCTGACCTCCATTCTTAGAAGAGGACCGTGGTCTCTCCCTTCGTGAGGAGTGGTAGTGATATCAGGTGTGACCCACCCGACCGGTGTCCCCACTTACCTTGGATCCGGTTCTCTCTTTCTTCTAGACCCAGGGAGAAGAGAGCCTTGCTATTCTTTCGGATGAATCCTTCCAACAGTGTCGATCCTTTCTGATTGTTGACTGTTCCGAATTCTACAGACAACGTCTATCTTTCCGGCTTGGTGGCTTTTGCCTTTGAATGCGCCCAGATTTTCCAGGCTTCAACGTGTTGAGTGCCACCTCACTGTCACATTGTCATCTCCTCATCCGACCCGCCGTATCAAAGCCTTTGCGCTTTCGTTTGACTCACTTTTCCCCTTAAATAAATGAATGTGACATTAAGATGACCACACGTGGAAACCTATTACTTTTCATACATAGGAGGGAATCCGAAACATAAACACCGGGGAGTGGGGCAAACAGGATTGTGGAAAGCTCACGGGAGACCTTGCTTACCCATGCTCTCCTCTCTGTTTGTTGGAAAGGGAGGCGTGCAAGTGTCAGGGAAAGTGCCGAAGCTGGGTGAGTTAGCACCGAGCAGACTTTGTGTCGGATTTTAGCTGGGAGCTTGGAAGGGATTCAAAGCAGAATGCCTTTCTCCCAGTCTCTGCTGGCTCAGAGCAGTGCTTTTCCTGAAGCTGGGTGTGCCTGCTGGTCCTCAGGGGGGTGGAGGGGGGCTGGATAAAGGGTGGGTCAGCAGCCTTGGGGCGGGTGCCCGAGGCTTGGCTGACACCTCTCAGGGGATGCTGGTGCGCTGGTCCCCGGCCGCACTGCAGGTGTGGAGCGCAGAGAAAGGACCACAGCGCTCGTGCGCTTTGGGCTGACTCTCTCACGTGTTTCTGAACAGCTTCTCAAACAGGAAACCTTCACCTAGGGTTCCACCTCCTCCCCACTCTGGCCTGCCTTGCCTCACCCTTTGTTCTGTTTCTACCTCTTGTTAGGTTACTGACCATCTCTCTTCTCCAGGGAGCTCTGCTTTGCCAGATGAGAGACTCATTCTGAAATATGGACTGGCTACTTTTCTAAGCCCTGGGGTTATGCTGTTCCGACGAGTCCTTGAAATCGCCCACCTCCGTCCTCCCCCCCCCAGCCCCGTCTCCCATGTCGCTGCTTCCCTAATACTGCGTGTTGGATGCTTGCATGGCGTTTGCTCTGCCGGCGTGTCTGCTTCTTACCTCTTTTTCCCGACCATTGGGCGTATCCTCCCAAAGCTTGGCTCTTTTTTCACTTTATATATGGATCTTGTTTGCTGCCTTTCGCGCGTCCCATGCCGGTACTGTTTGCATCAGTTAACTGTTGCTGTGTAACAAATGAAACTTTGTGGCGGGTGGTTCTGCAAGCCAGCCATGCAGGCTGGGCCCGGCGGGGACGTTCCCTTGTGTGTCTCCAGTCTACTGCCGGCTGTTCAGGAGGCTTTGCTCTGGGTCTGGCTGGCTGTCAGCTGGGTCCCTCTTTGTCCTTTGTGTGTGTCTCTCACCTCTCCCAGGGCCCAGGCAAGCCCACGGGCCCTCCTGGTGGCAGCATCCCAAGTACTACTCAAGACCTAAGAACGGTCACACTTTCCTTCTACCACACTCTGCTGCCTGGAGCAAGTCGCAAGGCCAGCCCAGATCCAAGGGGAGGGGCTGCAAAAATGACCTTACCAAGGGGCATGGACACCAGGGAGTTGGGAGGAATTGCGGCCATTTTTGTGATCTACCCCAAGGCCTCAAATTTTCATCTCCAGCTTGATCCGCCTCCTTGTCTCCGATACCGCAGCTCTCCGCAGGATAGCCCCACTTCACCCGCTGCCGCCAGTTCGAGTCCAGCATAAGCCACGTGCCAACAGGCATTGCTTCTGCCCCCCAAGTTTCTCCTCATTAATGGTGAAAATCACCATTTATCTCAAGGCCTCCATCGTTTCCAGATACAAAAAATTAATTTTGATGACTTGGCCTCTTTTATTCCTTTAGGTCATGAAGTACAGCCTAGGGGATATAGGCAATGATATTGTAATAACTATGTGTGGTTCGGGGGGTGGGGCCCTTTGCAAAGTATATGATTGCCTAACCAGTATGCTCACACCTGAAACTAATGCAGAATAATATTGGCTGGGAACTGTCATTGAAAAATACAATTTAAAAAACCCCATTTGGTGAGTGCCCAAGACGATTAGGATGTAAATTCCTGTGTGCCGGTCATGTTGGTTTTAGTATAGTCTTAATTCTGTTTTTTCTTTGCTTTGATTCTTTTAAGTATTACCCCTCTTTTTAGAATCAAATTTACTTTCAAGAGTCACCCCCAAATTTCATGGAGAAAAGCAGGTTATGAGTAAATACTAAGAGTACTTTTAAGTGCGGTGAAAACATTTGTAGAGCGCGGAGGATGCTTCGCCTGTCTTTCTGCAAGAGAAATCTCCACGCGGCAAATGTGTGTGTGTTATGGCAATATCATAAAATTAAAACACAAACTTTTGATTCCTCCCCCTTTTGGCCTTCTTTGTGGGGATGAATACAATCCTCCATTTAAAGCACTAGCTAGAGTTTGTTACTTAAAGGATATTCCGCCCCCACCCCACCCCTGGAATTATGGAATCTATTGAAGTAATGCAGATAGGGAAATTGCTAGACACCCCCCTCCCCCGCTCTTTTAAATAATGTTCGAACTCTTCTATTCATAAAATCGTGTGAATTCCTGAAAGTTCACACCTTGCCAGGATCAGCATCGGTCCTAATTAAGATGTGCTTTGAATTTCACCTGGAGTCTGTGCTAAGATGAACTGGCATCGGGGGTCCACTGGACCAGTTGTCTGGGGTGGAGTGGTCCACACACATCCCACTGATCTGTGTGGTGGGGAGGAGTCTCTGCGCTCATGCAGGGACTTTGTCCTTTGAGAAAACACTGCTGTCTTGGCTTGGGGGACCCTGCCTAGTGCCAGCATGCCCATGTTAAAAGAAGCAGGTAGCAGCCGCCTTCTTAGATGGCTTTCAAGTGACTCGTGGCAATGCGAGGTACTTGACCATTGTCTTGGGGGTCACTGTTTTGTTTCACCAGCTTCCTGAAAAGTGGAAAAATGTTATTTCGGTAACTTTGGAAAGCAGCCCGACTCATTCCAGCTCCGGCGCTTGTGGGTTCTGTTTACCCAAGGCTCTATGGCAGGAGGGCTGATGGATTTCAGTGACGGCAGGGCGCGAGGACCGAGGCCTGGAGTGAACCCCTTTCCACGTTTGGGCATGTTCCAGAGCCGCCTCTCTAACATGGAGATTCTGTTCTGGCTGCTGGGCAGACAGCGGTGAACCCAGCAGGGCAAACCTTGCTCTCTGTGCATTCTAGGGCCTTATAAACTCAACCACAACGTACGGTTAGCGTGTATAGTAAATAAGCTCGCCCTGTAGGGAATAATAACAGGGTTGCTGTAAATACTGACTGTAGCTCTGTCTATACTAAGCACTTCATTACTGTTGGCTATTGTCATCATTGTTATTCTAAGATATGTTCACCCTCAGCTCTTATTTTCCTTAAGCTATGGAATATTGCTGAACACAGACTATGGGAGAAGATTCTCGGTATTTTAACAGAACGATTAGGAGGACTTCACCCCTTGGGCGCTGGTGGATGAATCCTTTTAGTGTTTAGCAGGATCCCAGGCTCCTACCCACTAAAGGTCAGTAGCTCCCCCCGTTATGACAACCGGTAACGTCTCTAGACATCGCCAAGTACTCCCCGGGGCGCAGACCGCCCCTGGTGGAGAGCCAGTGAGATGGAGGAATATTTTGGAAAACTTTCCGGTTTTGTCATTTAAAAAGTGCTAACTGGGATGAGTTCCTCCTTTGTTGCAAAGGGCATCTCTCTAAATATAGGGCGTGCATTTCTCTAGGGCCCCACGGCGCTCCACGGCGCCTCCACCCCTGGAGGGCTCAGAAGGCCCGCGTCCATCTCGAGTGGATGGTCGCCAGGGAAGGAAGCTTCTGGGCCAAGTGAGAAGAATCACCTGTCTTGTCACCTGCCCGCTGTTTTGGCTTCTCTCTGTTTGGCAGTCTCTCTGGGTTAGTAAAACTATCTTTAGAATTTACAAAGCTGTGGGATTTCTGTGGGTTGGGAAGAAAAGGTCTTTGTGTTCATTAGAGGCAATAATTGCCCAGGAACTGGGGAATCGGCTCAGTTAGGGTCTGTCTGTGTCTCTAGGTGCCTGAACCCAGTCGGTCACAGAGCTACTTGGGATGAATTGTTAAAACAATTGTTAAACCGCCAGGGACCGGCGCCGTGCAAGGGCTGTGTGAGAAGACAAGACAGAACCTGGATGTCAGGGTTTCTACGCCTTGCTCCGTTTCTTCGGAATGTGTGGGGCACACCGAAGTTGATTATTTTATGGGTTGGGTTGTTCTCAGTATATCTGCTGGTTTTTTTTAAGTCTTGAGTCACGTGAACCCCAGGCTCAGAAGTCTTTTTTTTGTTTTATTCGCTTGTTCCTCAGATGTTTATGGAATGACTATCGCCTATGGCTTGGGGTGTGTAGAAGTTGAAGAAGTAACTTTGGCTTTTCAAACTCCTAGTTCTGGAGAATAGCGGCCACATCTGTTTTGTTTGTTGCTGGGTACCCAGCCCTGAGCCAGGAGTGTAGGAACATCTTAATACCTCACGGCCTAGTTGCAAGATTTTATGCTAATACTCCGTGTCCTTTGCCTAAAGATTTTTGAACAATTGACCGAATATCATAAGGGAACCTGTGATATTCCAAGAATAAATTCCAAGAATAATGGATTGTGGTGCGCCAGCATTTCCTAAGCAGGAAGTCTCCAAGCCTACCTGGTTGCCCTTTCCCAAACCACTTGCCACTGTGCCCCCAGCTGTCCGCCACGCCTGGAATTCCCAAAGGGAAGGGGAGAATTCTGCAGACAACAGTGTCGCCTCTCTGGCTCTGATCAGGGTTTTATTGTCAGGAAATCCCCCTTTTCAGGGACTTCATTGTCTGCATCCTCTGCCCGGCCCCTCCCCCAGCCCCCCCAGCCCCTACCGGCCCACAATTTCAAGGCTTTATGGAAATGAAAAGTTGCTCTTCTTCACAAAAAAGATTGGGGGAGATAAAGTGATTAACACTTATTTTGTTCGGGAATCCATCCGAGCTAGCATCCTTGAACACTCATTTGGCTTGTAGGACGGGTAATCTCTTTCAGAAACATTGGGCAGAATTGACCAATTCATTATGTATGTAAGTCTGCTTAAGAATGTTTAATTCAGGGAGCCCTCATCCCCGGCTTCGTAATCTCCCGCCTTGGCTATTCTGTTCTCTTTGAGTTCCTGCAACTCATTTCTCCCCTGATTATTGAATCTTTCCCTGGGCATTCCGGGCTTGGTGGAATCTCAATGAATAGAGTTATGGAGGAAAAGAATTCCATCCTCTTTTCGTGGGTTGTCGATGACTGGATCGTTCGGGGGTCATTAAACTTGAGGAACTACTCACTTAGATGGAAAAGCAGGAGATGACTTCAGGCAAAGGGAATGTTGGAGAATGCCTTAGAGGCGGTGGGAAATTCTTGTAAAAAGTAGCTCCTCTGGACCCCAGAGTCAGTTCCTGGAGAGCCAGCGCTGGAAGCCCTAAAGGAGAGCGAATGAGCAGACCGATATTTTTTACTATTTAAATAGAGGAGCGAGCAATGCGACGGTGGGTATCTTTCGGTGGGATTGCATGGCACAGTTTTCCTGTTCCTCTTGGGTTTTGGAAGGGTGTGTGCGCACATGTGTGAGCTGCAGCTGCCCTGGGGGGCTGTCATGGACGTCCCAGCGTTGGGGGGCCTCAGAGGTGTGAGAAAAGGCCTTTCTTCAGTCATTGCCTTTGTCCTCCGCACCCCCACTACCTGGTAGCACAGAAGCAGGGAGATAGATTCATAAATACTTGACAGTAGCCACTAATTTGAAATGAAAGCTGGCCCCTCTAGGTGCTGGCGAAGTTACTGCCGGCGGGATGTACACTTCCGAGCGAGCGGTGGGATGCCTGGAGTAGAAGTTACTATTTTATTTCACACGCGCTCTATTGTCTTAGTAATTTAGGTAGGTGTTCTGGTCTCCAGATAAGTTTTATTGCCATGGCTTTTCCAGTAGGAGGGCTTCAGGGGAGAGGACAAAAGAAAAAGATAACAACCGCACAGACTTATTCAAGCGGATCGTTCCATTATTATAAGTACCTGGATGGCACCCCTCCCCCCATCGTCCACCTTTTCGTTCCTCAGCAAGAGTCCTGGATTATTTTATTTACTGGATCTGATTAGGTGCCATGCAATCAGCCCACACAAAGCCTGGAACTGTCAGGTGTCAGGGTCTGCAACTTTATTTTATTTTTTAAAAAAAATCAACCCCCAAACCTTGCCCGCCCTCAACTATCTTACCTTTTCGATTTTTGAAACCAAATAAAACACATTTAAAAAAAATATTTAAAAATAATGATCTCTCCAACTCGAAGCTCGTTTGGGAAATCTTACCCTAACGGAAGCATGTTGGGGTGGGTGCCACGGAAAGGCAGAAGATGGGGTTCTCAGAGAGGAGGGCTGAGGCCGACTGGAAGCGCCGGCCTTCCCAGGTGCAGGGCTGGGGCTTTGTCTTTTAGGCACTTTCAAACTCCCTCTGCACCAAGGGTCAGGCTTAGATCTTTGGCAAGGGGCTGGGACCCCTGTGAGGCCTGGGCTGGGAGTGGGGGGAGGAGTGGCCGTGTTCTTGGGGAAAGAGCTGAGTCCCTGGAAGGGCATGGCCGCTGCGCTCTGCCTTTCCGCCTTGGTCATTGAAGTCTTCTGAAAGCTCATTAAGAGACTTTGTAATCACACACACCTCCCCAGGGTGACTTGAGACCATTTGCATTTACTGCTCCCTCCATGTAAATCATGGTAATTTTAGGAAGAAAGACTTGCAAACATCTAAAAAATTCATTTGAATTCATTTCTCCAGTTCCATCTCGAATATATCCTTTTCTTTCAGGCAATCTAGTGTCGGATCAGAATTATTTTTAAAAACTGAAACAGACCACTTTTAGGCCCTGTTGGATTTGTCGAGTTATTAAATTTCCCATCTTTCAGGTTTATTTTTTTTCTGATGCTGTGGTTCAAGATAATGTTTTTTTAATACTACATGCAGAATTCCAGAGATTCATAATAGCTTATGACATCTTAATGTCCATGGTGACATTCCACTGGTCATAACCAACTGTGACAAACAGCACTGTCCTCCATGAAGACGACAGCCACTAAGTGAAATGCAGGGACATGCAAATAGTTCTACAGTCCTATGAACCATGTTACAGGTCCTGCGTGTTAATTTTGAAGAAAACACATGCTTAAATTTAAAGTTTATGCCTTCCATTCCTAGTCCTTTTATTCTTCCAGGGGAAAAAAAAATCAAGCAGCTATACTTTAAATGAATTTAATGAACTGCAAAGACTGACATTTTTACTATAAAAGTCACACTTCATTTAATGAGTAGTTAAATATTGATGCTATATTAAAATACAGGCAGAATGAAAATGGCACAGTGGATTTCCAAATAAGAATTCAGGGTTCTTTGATGTTGAAAATTTCATGAACTGAAAAAAAAAAAACCAAAAAAAAAAAACGTCGTTCATCAGAATGTCTTCATAAACACAAATAATTCCAGTGAAATAGCGCATTAGCCTACAGTACCTAAATCCCGGTAGATGAACTGAGGTAAGTCTTTCTTTTCTCTGTTTGATTCTACATCAGTCTTTGCTGCCAGAGGACCCAATGAGGTTAAAGGGGTTCTTCCAGGAGAAGGATGCTAAATTTATGGGAGTGGAAGCTAGTTTCCGTGAACTGACTTCCTTGGATGTGAAGGAAAAAAAAATTGTATGTTGATGACTGTTCTGGAAAAATAATTGAACGGGTTCCTATTAGTGTGTTGCTCCTCTGCTCTACAGTGGCTCTGATTCATTCACGGTAAGAGTCGAAGTCCTGCACAGCCTCAGGCTGGTGGCCGCCATGATGCCCTTGTCCTTGTCTCCTAGGCCTGGCTGTCTCCACTCCCGCCACACACCTGTGCCCTTGTTCCTGCTGGGAACTCCAAGGCACACTCCCACCTCAGGGCCTTAGGTTACTTCTCTGCCCTGGACTCTTCCTTCAGATGTTTCATGTCCCACGTCCTCATTTCCTGCAGGTCTTTCCTCCACAATGTCCTTTTCTCAGGAAGGCATTCTATGACCACCCTATCTGAAATTGAGCTCTCTTCCCTTTCGCTATATTCTCTGTCCCTTTTCCCTGCTTCCTTATTCTCCAAGCGCTTGGTCTTCAGACGTACTCTACACGTATTTCATTAGTTGCCTGTCTCCACCATGCTAGAACATACCTTTTAAGGGCAGGGATTTTCGTCTCTTCATTGTTTCATCTTTGGTGCGCAGACTTACGCTGCCTAGTTCAAAAAGTATTTGTGGAGTGCACAAACGAATGGAGGAAAGTGGGTTTTTTTAAGACAAAAATGGGATTTTTCAAGGGAAATATTCCCCTTGGTAGTTGGGAACGGGGAGCAGAATACCAGGAGAGACGCGTGGAATGGAGGTTTGGGAGCCACCTGCGCAGACAGGGTGCCCAGCTCATTGTGGGTTTCCTGGGACTGCTGCAGTGTTAGCATGAGAGACTCGTGTCCTGGGAACCCCCTCAGTCTCAGCAAACTCACTGATTGGGCACCCTCTGCCCAGAAACGGACTTGAAGCTCTTGGAGTTTGCAGGAGGTCAGAGCTCACAAACCCAGGTTCATGGGCACCAGGAAGGTGGTACAGTACTGCACCTGGCCTGCTGGGGGCCTTGGTGAGCTTAACTTTGGCCCCTCTAAAGGGTGGTTGCAGCTCCAGGCTGGCCAATTGTAGCTCTAGGGCATTGTAGACCCATGCTGTCTGAGCTGCAACATTCTCAAGGGGAACCAGCAACTTTGATTCTGTAATGTTTTCCATTTTTAACTGTTAGCAGCTAATTGACAATTGTCTAAGGCTTGCGTCTGGCCTGTGGGCTGTCACTTGGCTGCATCTGTTGAGGTGGACCTGGGCTTTTAGCTCATTAGGAGACAAGGCCTATGAGCCTTCATTTTAAATCCTAAATGAAGAAATAGTTATTAAATGTCTTTATTGTTTGGAGATAAGAAATATCATTGTTAGCTGTAGGTAAAGGTTTTATGTAACTTACATGGGACAATATTAATATTTGTGGAATATTGCCAAGAATTATTCTAAGCACTGGACAGGTATTAATAAATTTAATCCTCAACAACTCTGGAAGGTAAGTACTCTTAGTGTTCCAATTTACAGATGACATCATAGAGGCAAGGCCAGATGAAATAACTCATTCAAGGTCATGCAGGCTAGGAGGTGATGGAGCTGGGACTTAAATGCAACAGGCTGGTTCTGGGCCGGTGCTCCTTACCCTCCTGCTGCTCAGATTTTAACGAGCATCAGAATCGCCTGGAAGACTTGTTCAACTTGAGATTGCTGGGCTGCACATCCAGAGTTTCTGATAGGGTTGATGGGACGGGGGGGGGGGGCGGTCAAGAATTTGCGTTTCTAACACACTCCCAGGCCATGCGAGGGATGCTACGCAGAAACCTCAGGTTGAGCACTGCCATCCCAAGGCCCCTGTGTGCACCTGGACCTCAGGAGAGGATATACCTGCATCCACTGGAACTGCGTATACACAGTTGGTCTCTGGTGGCAAGCTTGCCTCCTCTGGTGGCTGCTGTCTTCCACGCCGGCAGCCATAGTCACATGCAAAACTTATTTAATGGACATAACCTGGGGTTTATGTCAGACGATGCACTTCCTGGACCCCTGTAGTCTTGGACAACTTAGGGCCTCTGTATTTCCCAATGTCTGACCGAGAAACTCTGTCTGGCCAGGGACGCGAGAGGACACTAGGGTGAGTTGGTGTAGGACAAGGAAGTAGGAGCGAGCTCTACTGTTCGTGGGATGTGATTTGACTTTTAGTTGCAAAGATGTGTCATTAAACCGTATGGAACTGCATAGTATTTCATTTCTCTTTGCCTTGTAGTGAAAGTCTCAGTTTGGTGCCAATATGTTTTTAGCACCTAATGCTGGCTTATCTCTTTTTCTACAGAGAGATTGAGGGAGAGGCAAAGGAAGAGGGAGGGAAGGAGGAAGGAAGAAGAGGGGGAGAGGGGGAGGGAATTCAGGACTCAGTCCCAAACTCAGTTTCAAACTCTATAGCTAGTAGTTTGCTAGAATTAGAGTATTGTGCTATTATTGTATTTCTTTTGGTGGTTATAGTCTATGGATGTCAAGGAATGTTGGTTTTCCACCAATGATACAAAGTTTTGCTAATAAAAAACAATTGCTTTTATGCAAATGACTGAATTCAAAGATAAAGGCTTACAATACCTTATCCATAACTCCCAAATTCTAAAAGTTCTGAAAACCAAAGTTAAAAAAATAAGTTTATGGCAACACAGGTGCAGCGAAACCCGAACAGGACGCGAGCAGGGCTGTTGCAGTCCCGTCTTTGTCTCCCATTGAGTGATACTCAGACGCTTTACTGCAGAAATACTCGTGTGTTTGATGAAGGGGCGCCGTCCACGATCACTGGAGGTGTCATATGAGAGATGGAATATGCATTGCGTAACTCCTAAGTCTTAAAAAATCTCAACCGTCCAACACATCTGGCCCCAAGACTTTGGCTGAGGAAGAATGTGGACCTGCTTTAAATGACACCTGTCAGCAAGGCGGACACACGAATCATTGACATCCCGAAGGCACGGATCTAGGGGAAGAGCTGGAATTTGAGGTGAGTCCAGGAACACGAACAGAACACACATCACATGTCGTGTCAGCTCTCGGTGGTGGTCGCGTCTCTGTTCTGTGTTTGACGTGAGACAAAGGGCTGGTCCTGCTGCTAAACCTGATCTTTTAAAACAGAAGCTTTTCGGGAAAGTTCTGGTATAGGAAATGACACTACCGTCCCTGGAAAACTGAGGATATTCCACCAAGAGCCTGTTTGGAAATGGATTTTGAAATACTATTTCAGGGTTTTCAAAAATACACTCTTAAGGATCTGCTTTTTATGTCTGGATTTTATAGACCAGCACCTCATAAAATTGGGCCCGTCTCTCATGCAGTGTCTGTATCCGTGTTCCCGTTCCTGTTGGCCGTGGGGATATTGAATGTGTAGGTCATCTTACCAGTGATGGCCTGTGTTTAAGTCTGTCTTCTCAGTGTGAAAAATGGCAGACTGTCCAACTATCATATCCCTTTCCTTTCCCTCTTTCACCCACGGCAGTCCAGCAGAGAGGGAAGAAGAGAAAGAAGAGGTAGAGAAGAAAGGCTCAGATGCTCACTGGCGATACGGTGAGGGGCTCACCCAGTCCGGGCGCAGCCCCATCAATGAGAACGGCGGTGTGACCGCCTCTCTGGGGGTCAGACCCACCTGGCGAGGCTGGCGGGTGGACATCCGTGGGCCGCCTGACAATGCGTTTTATCAGTGTCTGTGACGAACACACTAGCTCTCACCTTTCTAGTTCCAATAAGGTGAACAGTTGGGAGTAAGGAGGTGTAGGTTTCAACGCCATGTGCACAAGCTAATGACGAGTTCATGGGCTCTAAGCAATCCGTAGCCTCCGAAATGCCTGTAGATAACTCCACATAGCTGGGCCCATCCGTCTTCCCAGGACGTGTACTGCTATAAAAGGTTGGTGTGATATGCCTTCAGTGATGCTGTTTCTCTCTGATCTCCTTGACAATAGTTGTCCCCAAACTATTGTCCTCATGCCAGGGTGGATTTCCTGATACCTGACATTGTGCCCTTCTGTGTTTTCTTCCGGCTTGTAAATCCAGGCTCATTCGTCATTGTCCTTTGCGTTTACACTCAGGTGTAAATTTTGGTAGAAAAAACTTGAAATGACTTTCCTTAACCCTAGAATATAAATGATCATGGAAATGTGACTCAAATCAGAAACATCCCATCATGGACAAGAAAGTTTGGGAAAGTGGGTCATTGTTCATTGTACTGGAAATCTGGGAGAAATCCGTGAAGGAAAGTAGCGGGTTTTTTTCAGTTATATTATTCAGAGGGACATGAAGCCTTCAGTTCTAAATTATGTAAGTGACTCTTCACTTCTGTGTCATATCATGTTGCTAGTATTGCATTTTATCAAAGTAAATGTAGATATTTAAGAAATAACGTTGCTGCCAATTCTTATAAATATTAGAATTCTGTATGGGAGGATTGCTGTGAAAGCTGTATTAGGACGGATACCATTAGCAGCAATATAGAGAAGATGTTTTATTAAATACTAATTTCATATGTTATTTAACAAGTCGCCAGCTTTGAACACATTAATCTCTCTTTTTAATTCAAGGTTGATGGTCTGGGCCTTACATATTGTAGCCCTGAATAGGCCATTCAATAACTATGCAAACTATCTCTTTCTCCCATGGGTATTTGTGCTTTGATATATTCTGATCCTTATTAAATTTAAACAGGATCAAATTTATACAGCTCTGGCAGAGATTTATTAAAATACACTGAACGGACAGCTTGGTGGGAGTGCAGTGTGCAGTAATAGCATATGCCTTTTACCAGAGAATAGTAATTATTGAGACTCAAATAAATCTGTAGGAGGTTAAGTATATATGGAAAAGATATCAGCTGTGGTTCTTCAAAACCAGCCTGAAATGTTATTTGAAGACGTGTTACTGTGCAGAGTAAGAAACCCCATCCTTTCACAATCTAAATATTTAGCAATATTTGAAATGTAGGTTTTCAGGGATGTTTTAAATTCCAAAAGGGGGGTGGTGGGGCTTCAGCATATCAGAAGTGTCACGTGTTTAAGCATACTCCATCTGTAGAGGCACCTGTTTTTTACGTTGCCCTACTTTTTATTAAATAAAATGGAAAACACATGTATTACACAGTTTGCTAAAACATTCTCCTGGAAGCAGAAATTTATGTCTCCTTTGCTTGGGGGTTTGGGAGAGGGATTGCAGAAAGACTAAGTAGAAACCTTTTTCCTATTTGTAATAGGTTATGTTTTTCAAATACTGCTTTTGTTTTCCTCATATCTTTTCAAAGTGGTCTTGGTGTGTTTAATCTGACTGAAAAGGTCGTAGCATTCCCAGTTTATCAATTTCCTTGGGGTGATGGCATCGTGGGGGAGAGTAGGGATTTGAAATACTGAACTCGTAGGAAAGATACGTATAGCCTGCCTGCTCTTTCAGAGCTCCCATGGTTCTAATGTTTTATCTTTCATAAACTATTTACTGTGTTACATTTGGCATTATTAGGGCTTTGTCTTGTCTCTGTGTATAGACACTCCTGGGGGCTGGCCCGGCCACACCAAGGACAAGGGAGCTACCAGAATGGCAGGAGATGGTTTTGCCACAACAAACCATCCTGGCTTTGCTCCTCCTTTCTTCTTCCTCTAGAACTTTAATTTCTTCTTCTGCGTACTTCCTGTATAGAAGCCGGGGTATAGATGGAAGTGGACTGCCCCTTTCCTGGTCAAAATCTTTGAGTGTCGGGTGAGACCAGACTGAAGGGTCTGGAACCAAGGGAGTCCTTGAGGGGTGGCATCTGGAGGAAGTGAGTTAAGATTCTCCCAGAAGTGTTCCAATTCCGCCCTAAGTAACACTGTGCATTGGTAAGGGATAGTTAGGGCAGAGGGGCAGAAATCTGTTCTCTGCTTTGTGTTAGGATGTCTAACTTAATTTCTGTTATTTCTTAACACACAGTATGCATGTGTATGTGTGTGCTCTGATGTGTGAATATTGTTTTATAAGAGAGCCACTGTTCATTCTTTGGAGTACTAGGTTGGCTCATAACCTAGTACTACACACTACACACGTAGTTGTGTGTACGTGATGCTCTAGGTAAGACATTCTATAGAGGTTCTTAGGTGGTAATCAGGGTCGTGTGTGTGTGTGAGAGAGAGAGAGTGTGGTCATATTTACTGAATATTATTTACATATAGTAAAACTTGCCAATTTTAAGTTCTGACAAATATGTACAGTTGTGACAACCACCCCTTGATACAGAACACTTGCGTCATCTCAAGATGTTCCCTGGTGCCCAGCTTACCCCCAACTGCCGATCCGCTCTCTGTCTGCATGATGTTTATGCATTTATGTTGAAGGCAACGAAATTAATAAGTATGTAAATGTTTATATATATATCCCTAGTCAAACCTTTATGACTAACATTTATGTTTCATTTTTTTCAATCATTTGCTAAATTTTCATAATGTTGAATCATTATCAGAGACAGGAATTGTCAGATATTTGAATAAAAAGTTAATGTCAATTACAGTGAAAAAGATTATGCCCCAAATTATTTACTTGAAAATAAAGTAAAGTAAATAAAGATAATAAATATAATTGACTTTATTCTCCTTCATTGTTGCTTGTGAATGAGAAAGATTATTCTAAAAACTTTTAAGTAATGCATTCAGGTCCCTGTCTCCTGCAAATAAAAATTTTATTTACATATCTGTTTTATATGGACAAAATATTATAATTTGTCTTTTATAGTGTTTGTTAAATCCACAGGGCTATATATATAGACTTAGTTTCTGAAATTTGAAAATAGAAAGAAATGTTAAATGACACTTTAAAAATCTAAATGTGTTCATGTTAATCTTTAGTTGACTTTCTTAAGTATTGTATCTGTGGTCACGCTGGATGTCTGTGCCATTTGAAAGTTGTTTCACATTTAAGGCCATTTGCAACACCAAGACTTTGGACTAGCTGAGTTCAAATGTCCTTTCAGTTTTAAAATATATACATCTTTGAGTTTTTTCCAAACAAATATATGTGTGTGTTGATTTGTGTATATGTGTGTTTGTATATAGGTGTGTGTTTAAAGATTCACGCACACATGAACTATCAATGGAAAAGAAAGGAAAAAATTCCACAGTATGTTGTTGATGTCTTAAGAGTTATTGGTTCAGAATGTTGATTGTACAGATAATTAAAATAAAAACTATTCTAGAGGTTGATTATACCAGTTGAAACAGTGAAGAAAGCTAACATTTTTGCTGTAAGTATCCTTAATACCAAGAAAAATACCAAAAAGAAATAAAAAGAACAAAAGGAAAAAAGCATTAGCCTGTTCCTGTTCTTCTGTGTTACCTCCTTCGACTTTATAGAGAGTAACATGAGGCACTAGCTTCATAAATGCCAAGCTTTTAAATCCTTTGCAGTAACACGGGCATTTTTCAGTGTTGTCAGAACTTTTGTTTGCACCTGGTGTTCCACTTGATCACTGAATAATTGAGTGATAATGGCTGTTATTTTTAAACTAAAGTATAACATCAGGGGAAGATGAGAAACAAGCACCGCCCCACTTCCCCAAGGGAGTAGGGAAAAATAGCGTCAGGCGTGATGGACTGTGGAAAGTGCGAGCAGCCAGCTCTGCACACTGAGAACAGAAGTCTCGGAATGACTTGTTCTGCAGCTTGAAAGAATCCGACCCTTTTTATTTCATACAAATGAAATTTCCAAGAAAAAGCAGTAGCAACTGGGATTAAGAAACCATCATAACTAGACCAACACAATGATTCAGGACCAAGGACAGAGGCACAGGGATGCCTGTCCTCACTTTTTTTTCCTGGTGGTAAACTCTTCATACCTATGATTTTAAGTTCTCCATGTGCTTCATCTAGTCATTCATCAATGACCTGTTGAGTATCTACCATGGGACCAGACAAGACAGACCAGAGCTCTGCTCTCACGAGTCTTGGGTTCTTTTACAGAGTCAGCTCTTTCATCCACTTGTATGTTCTTGCTCTCTTTCTCGGGCTTGCCTCCTCCTCCGAGGTAATTGTATCTCATGGAAATGCCTCTTCGATTCTCAGCCTGCTAGTCTTCTTCCAACACACTCGTCCTACCTTGGTCTTCACAAGCCTTCGGTTACCTGGCTCTCTTGTTAGACCTGTTCTTATCTTGTAGCTTACAACCACGTTGAGAAAACCATACCTACTTTTCTTGTGTTTACGTGGCTGCTTGAAAGACGAATGAAGTATGCCATGAGTCCTTTAGTGATTCAGTACCCATTGAGTTCTTGCTCGAAGCCAGTTGCATGGAGTTAAATTTGTAAGTGCTGGCTCTTGATTTACAGCTGAGACGATAGCCAGAAACACAAGGGAATACATGACAATGTTTAATTTAAAAAAGGTATCTGTGTAGGCCCCAGTGATAGGAAATTTGTTAAAGGTGTGTATTGGATATCATGGAAACACATGGTTTTGGAGCCTGGTAACCATCAGTTTGACTCCTATAACTGCTATGTATTAACGTTGTGCCTTGGTTTACAATTTTTAATATCTCTGAACTATGACTTCTTCAGAAATAAGGAGATGATAATACCTACCTCAGGTTCCTTGTGAGGTTTCATGTATGGAAACCATCTAGAAAAAAATGTGTCAATTTCCTGTCCTCCTTCGAGGTATTTTTAATGAGTCAGGGTACAGGGGGGTTAAATGGTGATGAGGGATTTGACTTGGGGTGGCAAACACACAGTGCAGTTGCAGCTGATGTGTTACAGACTTGAGCACCTGAAACCTATAGAATTTTTACTAACCACTGTCACCCCCATAAATTCAATCCAATTTCTTAAAAAGAGAGAAATAAATATTCAACTAAAGGTAAAGAATCAGTGCAATGCCCAATATTTTAAAAGTTCTACATTTTATTTTTTTAAGAGTTCTCCTTTTTAGATGTTTCGATTTGAGATTGGCTTTTCCATCTCAATTCTAGGTCACTCTGTTTTTTGCTCAGTAGAGTTAGTTTTAGAACTAGAATAGAAATAACACAGAAAAACCATATCACTTTTATTTTGGAAAAGAGCTCACATTTCCCGAGCCCTTATAGGATCCTAGGTACCATGCTAGGAGCTTTGCATATATTATCCCGTTTTAACTACAGGAGCAGCAGTTTTCAGTGTATTTTCCATTTCTCTCTCATCGAGACTTTGCAGTCCTGCCTCTACCCTCACGACGATTTCAGTTTGTGAATGTTGGGGGAGTGGGGGCCTGGCCCCAGGTAATTCTGTACATTGCATTTCCAAAAGAGACATGCTTATTTGTCATCTTTGTGCTGAGTGTGCCCTCCCTCTCCAGTTACCCTAACACAGAATGTCCCTAGAACGCAGATGTAAGGTGGTCCTTTCTATTGTCTGGGAGGTGGAGCGACTGCACGGGTGGAAATGGAGAAGCAGCTCCCTCTTGTACAGTCTGCATCCTTAACAGTGCTCTTGGGGCCAGGCTGTGGCTGGTGCAGATTTTTGTGTTGGTGTCTGTCTCCCCCTCTTTTAGCTTCAGCCCCTCGAAGAGTCAGTTGCTGTCTGTCCGCATCTTCGCCCTTCTTTCCTCGTGACCCACTGCTGTGGTTCACCGTGTGATACTATGAACATATGTGGTGTTTGGAATTGCAAAAAGAAGATGCATCAACGTTTGGATGGTAGGCAGTAGCATTTAATCTTTTTGCTTGCCTTGCTCCCAGCCTGTTCTCTCGCCCCTTCCTGTCCTTGCCTGGCAGCATGCTCTCTGGCATTCACGTTGCTTAAGCTGGCAGAGCTTGCTTGCTTGCTTACTTTTAACCGGCCGACATGTTTCTAACTCAGGGCTTTTCCACGTGTTCTTCCTTCTGCAAGGAATGCTTTCCCCACTCCTGGGAAGGCGGCTCCTTCTCGTCACTTATGTCTCAGCTCAGAACGGCCCCTCTTCTGAGGAGCCCATTTCTCCTCCCCAAAATATCCTTCCCACCCTGTTATTTTAACATAATCTTATTTTACTTTCTTCACCCGAAGTTTGTATTTATTGTCATCTATTTTGTCCCCACTGCTCAGGGGCAGGGACTTTGGGTCTTTTTTGTTGCTGGCTGCCTCTTCAGCTTGTAGAATAGTACCTTACATACCATGATAATAAACACGGCCTTTGTAACCGTGCTCTGGGTAAATGGAAGAACAGAGGGTCCTCAGGGTGGGGACATCCACAGAGTACAGTCCTGGACGGTAGAACATTTGGGGGCTGGAATCATTGGAGGGGGTTGAACGTAATTCGTCAACTTCATAGTTTCTCCTTAAAAAAAAACCTTCCTGGCACTTGGACAACTATTTCTGAGGCACATTTTTGTCCCTTGAATTCAGTTGAAAGAAAATCCCTTTGAGCCAATATTTCTGTGTTTTGTTTCCAGAATGTGTCCTAATTTCTGGGGTATGGTAATAAAAAATAACTTATTTTTGCACTAAACTCTCTTAAAGATGAATCACCAAATACAATCAAAGAAATACAAGCCCCGAGGATGGTTGGTTTCTCACGTTTGCCCCTCCCATTGACTCCGGGAGGGAGAGATGAAGTCATTAATATTTTTGAAATGTTTGGCATTCGCTGTGTACGTTGGTTTTAAGTATTCTCTGAGATGATAAAGCCAGACACAATTTACACTGAATTTTTTTCCAGTATATGAAATTTGTTAAGTCATCAGAGGACAGATGGATAGTCTGCAACTTTCTTAAGACCTGAAGACGCGCTCATCCAACTGTTGCTGGGATCCTTCGTGTCTTTTCAGAATAGTAGTTCCTACTCCTCTGGAACTCTTGGGGTTACTCAGAGTTCCTGTGTCCACTCTTTCCTACCGACACCCGACACCCGCAATGAGAAAGGCAGCTCTCTAAACAAGCTCGTGCATGAGAAGAGAAAGACAGCACCGGACTCGGGCACACCTCCCCTGTCCAGGCTTACCTTAAACTATCTTCCTATACTCACAGTTCTTTGGTATTACCAATATCTTTTTTGGGCGTACTTTACATTAACTTTGCTATTTTCGTGTCCTGAAGTTAGAGCTTTTTATTGGATGCACTTGTTCTACTGAGTTATAATTCCTATTCTCCTGTTGATGTTGAGAGGGTCACAGCATGACCTGTGGGGGATCTCCTTAAGTTTCCTCCTTGGTCCTCTTGGCGACGCCCCCCAGACAGTCCTGAAAGTACTTTTGCTTTCTGAGAGCCACAGGCAGTTCCAGTCCCTCTTGATGGTCTCCTGTCCCAACACATGGAGTTCGTTCTTCTCCAGGGAGCTCTCTGATAGCTTCCATGGAGAAAAGCATTAAAGACCA
Source organism: Micronycteris hirsuta (assembly GCA_004026765.1). Classification (NCBI taxonomy): domain Eukaryota; kingdom Metazoa; phylum Chordata; class Mammalia; order Chiroptera; family Phyllostomidae; genus Micronycteris; species Micronycteris hirsuta. Next base: position 103,639 of record PVJI01003044.1, read on the forward strand.
AACTTTGGCTGCTGTTCCGTTCCCGGGCCTCTGGGAGGAAGAAATGACTCTCCTGTTAGGTCAGTTTAGGGAGAGTGCTGAAAAGATACTTTTTTGTGAAGGTCACAAGTTCAGATCCAGCATGGCTAATCCAGCATGGCTAAATCCATTTTTATTTTCTAATATAAAATTTTTATATATATTTCTACTCAACATACCAACTATAAATTTTTAAGGCCCTTGTGCTAACAATTACTTTTATTTGTCTTCTTTAATTTTTGATTTTTTATTTTTATTTTTTATTGAATTTACTGTTCTACCGTTTTATTGTAGTCACTTTATGGACACATCTATTTTTTTAAAATCCTCACCCAAGGATATATTTATTGATTTTAGAGAGAAAGGAAAGGAGGGGGGAAGGAGGGAGGAAGGGAAACATCAATTGAGGATTGAACCCACAACCTTAGGTATGTGCCCTGACCAGGAATTGAACCTGCAACCTTTTGACCTTTTGGTGCATGGGATGACTCTCCAACAAACTGAGCCACTGTCGAGGGCTGGGCACAGTTGTTTTTTAAAGATTTTTAAAATTTATTTTTAGAGAGAGGGGAAGGGAGGGGGAATGAGGGGGACAGAAACATCACTGTGTGGCTGCCTCTTGCATGCCCCCTACTGGGAGCCTGGCCTGCAACCCAGGCGTGTGCCCTGACTAGGAATCAAACCCACAACACTTTGGTTCACAGGCTTGCGCTCAATCCACTGAGCCACACCAGCCAGCACTGAACACAAATATTTTGAGATTATCCATGCTTGTCATAAGAGAAGAGGGAAAGATGTATAAAAGAATCTTGCATTTTAACCTGTAAGTGACATCAGTTTTAGCAGAGCTTCTATCTCTTGGAAAGGCAACAGACAGTTTTTGAGCTTCAGGGGAAGAGGATGGGTTTCTAGGGACTGGGGACGGATAGCGGCTCATTTTGCGCTTGGAAACTCCATCCTCATCCTCACCAGCAGCGACTGTCTCTGATTTCTGGGGGGAATGGGACTGGAGGCACTGGGAGAGTTCATCTCTCAGGTACCACACTTCTCCGTGAGAGCGCCAGCTTGAGAACCAGTGCGAAGGATCTCAGACTTAGGGCTTGCCAACTCAGATTGAAAGGTGAATTGTATTAGTAGAACTGCTAATGTCAATCACTGTGTTAAATATAGAATAAGGTGGTATGCTCAAAGTCTTTCTAAACCAATACCTACAGTTAATGTGTTTGTTCATGCTTGGGTGTTCTGCATGCACACACACACACACACCAGGCCACATTGCGTTATCTGGGGGAATGGTGAGTGGGTGGGTGTGATTGGCAAGTGTGAAATTGAATTTAATATGAGCTTCTCTGTCTTAGGTAAAATATTTGGAAGAACGTTGATAGTGACAAGCTGTCTAACTTGGGAAAAAAATGGCTTATGTGTTTTGGGAGCAAGAGGTTTGAATATTATCATTTCACGTGAGTGGCAAAACACTTCTTAGAACTAGACTGAAGAATTTGGTTTTAGTGGGAAAACTTTAATTTGCTTGTAACATGGGGCACAAGTTAATAATTGTGCTGAAGATAACGTACTAATTAAAAGGTTCGTGTATCGTTGTCAGAGGTGAACGGTGCACACTGACAGACTTGGGATAGAAACTAATTATATTATGTTCTCTAAAAGGAATATTTTTACCCACTAATCTAAGATACCTTATTATAGTACTGGGTTTTTTTTTTTCTTAGCTTGGAAAGAAATCTTTTCAATGTTCTTTGTAATAAAACTGCAATGATAAGCATTCAAACCCTGTGATAAAGCTATATAAATAACTTTACTTGCAACTTCAGCTTCAAGGATAGCTAGGGAGATAATTCCCAGTAAACATTAATTCATATTTGCTGCTCGGAAGGATACAGAAAGTGGGACTTTCCTAAACTTTATTATCCTGGCTTGAAAGAACATCGCAACAACCAGGAATTCTGGAACCTACTCTAATGCTTTTTTATTTTAAATTACTTATTAATAACAATCATTTTTGGATTGTTAGTATCCCAGCAACTTGGGCTTATTCACTCTTTTACTGCATTTTAAGCCTCTTAGTTGTTATATATGTAAATATCCATGCATACAGAGCTGTCCATGTGAATTTAAATTATGAAATATAATTTATAGACAAGAGTGTAACTGATGAGTACATTTAAAGACTAATGATAAAACAATCATCTGTTTACCCAACGCTCAACGGACTGAAAGTGACGTCCTTCTCAGCACGGAAGTGGTCGCTTCTTTGAATTTCATATTTATCCTTCCCTTGTATTTTTTTAAAGATTTACCATGCATCTAGTTGCTCCTCAACAATAGGTCATTCAATTTTGCCCACATCTGATCTCTGCAGCAAGTAGAATAATACTGCACATTTTCCTTTCTGACTTGCTTTCCCCTCAATGCTGTTTTCCTGATGGTCGTCTGAGATGGCGCACGGGGCTGAACTTTGGTTTTCACTGCTCTAGACTCTTTGGTTGTTTGAATATATCGTTTCTGTTCCAGACATTTGCATCCATTGCAGCACTTCGCTAGTATATGAGCAGCGCCCCTGCAGCCATCCTGTATCTGCGCCCCTGTGCGACATGCCAGAGGGGTTTGGGGCCGGGCACGTGCTTGACTAGGTGGTGCTGAACTGTTTCCCAGAATACCTGTACCGATTTATACTCCCACCCACAACGCATCCATGTTGGGCATTGCCTCCAAATCAGCCTTCCTCGTCACGTTTCCAGCTATGTGTCTGGTTCAGTCATTCTCTAACTAACGCAAGGGGAAACTTTTCTTACATTCCTAGGAGTTATGTCTTAGTTTACAGTGCTTAGTCAAAAGCGCTCAATAGTTTTGATCAAATATTAAACGTGTTCAGTAAGAAACTCGAATCTCATTGATCACGTTGTTACAGTTACACAAACCCTAGAGCTTCCCCGTGACAGAGCCGAGTCACTCCTTCCTGAGCACCACCTAATAAAACGGGAAGTCACTGCTTTCAAATAACGTGAAAAAATAGTATTCGTCCTAGTAAATGTGATTCAGGGGGTAGGGACACTGGAAAAATGATCTGATGTATTTCATTTCTCCACTTATGACTTCTGATCTCAGTACCGGTTCTGGACTAACTGATATTCTGGGTTAGCCCTGGCATTCTTTTGCTCTGTTACTATGGAAGTAATTGAGTTCATGTCATTTTCCTTAAAAGGAGTTTCTGACATAATATTTTCCTAAATGTTTCTTTCCTCGTTGGTGGCTTGTTTTGCTCAGTAAAATGTGTACAAACAAGCATCCACGTCGAGGTGACGACTTCAGCGTCTCCGCTAAGGCTCGCCTTCCCCGGCGCACGTGGAAGCATCCCGATGGCAGAGAAGGCCGAAAACGCGTCTTCAAAATCACTGAGCTTGTAGAAGATCCTGACGCCTCTTGTTTTATTTTTAAATGCAGATTTCACATTCTTTTGTATAGTGTCTCCATGTCTGCAATAATACCCAAGGCATGCCTGCCCCTCCTCCCCCATTCTTTGGGAAACTACCCACTTTGTTCTATAACTTTGAAAAATTTTAATGTGTTACTTAGTTGTCCGGACCCCAGTTAGAAGAGTGGGGTGCGCCGCATGAACTCTCCAGGTGTCCTCACCTTGAAGTCCGTGACGGCTCGGTGGCAAGCTTTGAACAGTTAGAGCAGCATTCACATCTCTGCGGGTGACTCTAATCGAGGTTTCCAGCTACCGAAACCCATTAGCTTGCACGATAACCTCCTTGGAGAACTTGACACACACAGAATACCACGTTATAAATGGGAGCTCTTCTTAGTGGAGTCCGTTGAGAAGGACATTCTAAGGAGAGTCGCAGGTCTGAGGAGGAGAATGTTAATGGGGGATTTCACCGTGTTTTTGAATCTTTAAAAGGGTGATAAGTGGTATCTCGTTGCTGGAGGTCTCCGCAAACCCTCCCATAAGAGTCCTCTCCTCTGCACCTGGCCCGCAGCTTGTAAGGTGTCCTGATTATGGTTTTTTTAAATTTTATTTATTGATTTGAGAGGTGGAGCGGGGAGAGAGGGAAAAACACCGATTTGTTGTTCCACTTACTGATGCAATCATTAGTTGGTGGTTGTATGTGCCCTGACTGGGGATTGAACCTGCTTCCCTGGCATATCATTGGGTTGAGTTGACACTCTGACCCAATGAGCGACCCGGCCACGGCCCTCTGATTACTTTATGAACCTGACCAATATGCTTGTGGTGACGAGCATCTTGTGGAAGGGGGCTGGCCGCCATGACCCTATGGGTGGTTACACCATTGCCCAGAAGCCCCCGCCACCATCTTAAAACAAGGGCCAAGAATCCACAAAGCCCTCACGTTGTAGACTGCAGCCCGTTTTTAATGTCCCTGATCTGTCTGCCGTCCAGTCTGACACGTTACTTGGCAGGTTGGGTTGCGAATGAAGGCAATGGTAGCTGTGTGTTTTGAATTCTTACCTTGTTCTCTCTTCTTTCTTCATCTTGGACATGGCTTTTCCCTGCCATTTGGAGACAGTGATCCTTTTATCTGTCTTGTCATTGTCTTTTGGTAGCTAGACTTTTGGGGTTCAGGGGATGGAGCTTGAACATTTTGCGTTTCAGGTACATGCCTAGTGAACTTGCAGCCGAGAGGCGCTCTGTGCCTTGGTTTTAGCCTGAGGAGAGTGTTCATCACACTGTTTCCAAACTTGGATGTAGATCAAACAGGCTTAGAGGTTAATCTTGAGACCCTTCTACAATGATTGTAATTTTGACTAGGAGTACCAATTCAAAGCTAAGTTAATGAAATCCATCATTGAGACCTCAAATAGGTTTAGATAAAAATGGAGACTTTCCCCATGATTCTTAATTCTTCTGATAATAAAATAATTAGCTCATTGAATGTCATTTTAACTGTTTGGCATTCTCTAGAAGGACCTCGGGCTCATCCATGAGACCATTCTCAGGACGCCAAAGCAGTTTGCAATTTTTGTGGCAACATCCAGTCATCAGCTTTATGAAAACCAAATCTTAGTTATACTTCCAGCATATCTGCAACTAATCCTGTGCTTCCAAATTCTCAGTCCATTTGTTTCATGCATCCCTTGGAGACCGTGGTGTGAATTCAAGAGTTTCTTACAACTAAAGAACCAGGCAAACAAGTAATCCCTCTGAAGAAATGGATTAGCCAGATGATTATTCTTACTCAGATGAGAGGCTAATAAAATCAGAACTATTGGCCACATAAATTAATCATTATATCTCAACTGCTTTGAAGACCTAAGGAGGGTAAGAAGCAGACCCGGGGACTCCTAGCCAGGCCTTTTCTCTCCCACACCTCGTTCTCCTTACCTGGTCTGCACCGTGTTGCTTCTTTAGAAGCTTCTCTCCTTTGCATACGTCACCAAGGACCGTTGTTCCAGGGGACCCCATCTCCACTCTCCGTTTCCCTGGATCCAGTACCATGCCTCTCCTTCCCGTCTCTCACACTTGATCCTTTCCTGGTCCAGCCCCTAAGGTCTTTGATAGCCTCCCCTATCCCACCAGTGAAACAAACCACATCCCCGCCGCCCTTTGAATGAACCTCTCCTGTGCTTTGAAATGTCACGGGAGCCGGAGAAAACGTAGACCTGAGGGTGCTCTTCAACTCGTGGGTATATGTGGGGCGCTGGGTGCATAGACGTGGCTCATGTCTCTCCTTTTCAGAGTCTGAGCTTCCTTATCCTGGGCCTTCTCCTCCTGTCCCAGCAACACCCGTTGCTCCATGGACAGCCAGAACTACCCTGTGAGGCCAGCATATGTCGCCCTCATTTCCACCATGGCTGCAGAGACACTCCTCAACCCCGGGGTCGCCATGGCCTCTTATTTATTAAATATTTCATCTCATGCTGCCGTGACGACGAGCGTGGAGGTTCTGCCGGAGAGCACATGCCAGCGTACGGCTGCTTGATTTAAAAACAACAATAAAGCAAGCTTTGGAGAGGCGCATGCTTCTCGACACGCATTGCGCGGATGGTTGCTGTAGTGCATTGGACTTGGCTAAGGGCTGATGTGTCTTCTGTTCCCAGAATCACATCCTTCGGTTCGAGTCGCGTGAAATGACGGCTCTTTTCCTTGACTTTTTATTTCTTATTCTTTGGGAGTTGGAGAAAAGCAAACGCTGTAGCAGGTTGTTGAGAAAACCTGTTAATACAGATTGAATATTCACTATGGCTTCTCATGACCTTTCTTTTTTTGTAAAACCCAGGGAGATTCAAGTTGCGCTTTAATTTGGAAACGGAGGTAAAATTTTGCCGTCCCCCTCGTTTCTTTCCTGTGCTCATTCATTTACCGTGAGCGTCTGCCTACTGTGTTTTGCCGTGTACAATGCGCTCCCACGTTTTTGGCCCAACCTTTCAGGAAAAAAAAAAATCTTTCGTTTTAATTTTTTCATTCCATTATTTATTTATTTACATTTAGAAACAAAACCGATCGTGTTTCAGGGTATTCTTTTGCATATGGATATCATGATTGCTTTCTAGAGTTATACTTTTAACACGTAAACGTAAATAAAGGAGTTAAAAACATTTCTATAGATGCGGAATCAGTACTCCCCATGTATAATGCGCACCCTTATTTTTCCCCTCAAAACTTTGGGCAGGAAAAGCGCTCATTGTACATGGCAAACTACGGCGTATTGCCATGGTCCTGGGCGCTTTTGGTGATGTCATTAGTGATCAGCAGAAGGTGTGATAGGGTGGGTGGGTGGTAGGGTGGTACTTTCTGCCCATTCGCTTGTCTGGGCCTCATAATGAATGGCCCTCTGAGGTCAAGATTGTCATCATTGCCACTTTACAGGTGACCAAACTGACCCCTAGAAATGATAGGTCACTTGCTCAGATCTGGCCCCACAGCTGTCCTGGAAGCCAGCCCTGTTTGATGTCATAGCTCAAGTCTCTGTCTTCATTTTGCATTTTTGAATATACGACATTTCCTTAATGAACAAACATAATTTTTATGGTGGAAAGACGGCAATAAACAGCAATCATGAAAAATAAAGTGGATACCAATATTAATTTAAATCAGGGGTCATAAACTACGGTCCATGGCCTGTTTTTATAAATAAAGTTTTATCGGCAGACAGCCACACTCATTCATGTATGTACTGACTACCTTTTCTGGGGTTGCTTTTTGCTACAGCATATGGAGTTGAACTGGCAACGGCATTGCCCAAAGAGCCTGAAATATTCAGTATCTTGTCCTTAAGAAAGAGTTGCTGATTTTTGATTTACATGAGAACATGCATTGTTATTATTTGTATTAGTATTAAGTTACCAACAAACTAATGGTATCTTATACTCACTGCAAGAAGCAGTATTACTGGACAATTGGAAGTTTCCAGAAGCTGAGTTAATGAAGTTCAGTCTTCATTTAGGGTATCATGGAATTCTTAGGTTAGTCTCTCAGTTGTTTGTAACTGTAAAATACTTGCTCTGCTCTTAGCTTTGTTAAAAGTTACATTGGAGAAATCTTTCTGGAATTCTTTATTCTGCATACAGTGTAATTAATTTATTTGGTTGAGCTTGAATACTGAAGATTTTCTTAAAAACCGTACTGCTTTTCATGAGACACGGCAGCCTGAATCAACGCTAATTTTCCTTCTTTGCGATTGAAATATTTCCTCAATCTGTGTTTTTTTGTTCAAAGTAGACTTTTTACATGCGACTGAAAATTCTTCCCTTGAAGACATTGTAGTTTGACTTGCATAAAATTTATTGCTGCTTATCTTGCTGGAAACTGGCTTTCTGGCTAATACGTAAGGGAAGACATTTTAGAAATGAGAGCTGAAATGGAAGCATGGAAGAGTGTGGTGTTTTTCCGCCATGCTAGACTTCCCTTTCCTTTTTCACTTGGAAATCTTCTTCCTGAACAGCTGTGGCTTTTCTTTTTGTGCACCTGGCACTACACATAGGCTGGCAAAGAGCAGGCTCTCCAGAAGTGCGTAACTGTTGGTCTGATTGTAGGGCTGGAAGGGACTCTCAGGAAAAAGAGGAGTTTCAGTGTTGCAGAAAACCGGGCGTTGATAAACCTCCTGGGAAGGTGCAGCCATTTCTCCCTTATTCACACGCCCAGGTGTTGTCTGGTGTGGGTATTCAGACAAGAAACTCTACTACCCTCCTTCCCTTTTCTGTCCCTACCTTCTCTCAGGCAATTGCAGAGCGGTGAGAAGGGTCCCTGTCACCCCAGGAGGGAAGGCGGAGGAGGCCGTGGTTGGTGGCACGGTGGTTTTTTATGGATCCTTCCAGATACGGGAGGGTCGTCAAAGGAATCTGTTTCGGTTCGTGGCTTAGGGCAGTCATTTTCCCCAGCGTGGCCCACATGGCTTTAGGACTGGAGAAGAAAATCGTAGGTATTCTGTATTTTCTGTCGTGCTTTTTAATTATATTTTTTGGATCTATTTTTGAAATGCCAGAATGGGGCTCAATGTGTATATAGTTTGTAAAGAAGTAAGTGAGCCTGCATCAACTGGAGGTGTTTTTTTGTTTGTTTGTTTTTTTAATTTATTTATTTTCAGAGAGAGAAGGGAGGGAGAAAGAGCAATGTACGGTTGCCTCTCACATGGCCCTCACTGGGGACCTGACCCGCAACCCAGGCATGTGCCCCGACTGGGAATCAAACCAGGGCCCTCTGGTTCCCAGCCCGCACTCAATCCACTGAGCTACACCAGCCAGGCTGGAGGTGTTTTTAGAGACAGTAGCTCAGGAGTGTGGACTTGAGCTTGCTTGTCTGCATCACCCCATGCCCTTGACCAGGGTCCTTTGTAGAACTGGTGTCCTGATGTCTCCTCTGTTGTGAGGGATTAACGACTCAGCATGTGAAAGGGCTTTGAGCTGCTTGACATCACAGTCGGTAACTTGAAGGCGTTAACTGTTATTCATATGAACATCTTTACTAGAGGCATGTAATGAAAATAATGAGAGACTACTTATTGAGAATTTAAGATTTCAGAATCAAACCATTCTTGGTTGGAGTCCTGATATTCTTGCCGTGTGACAGTGGACAAGTTCCTTAACCTCTCTGAGCCGTTTCCTTAGCAGTAAATGGAGGTAGCAATAATAGTCACTCCATGTTCACTAAGGCACACATTTTCTCATATTTTAACATGTCGTTGAATTGTACCTTACAACCAGCGGTATCTTAGATTTTATGGAATGTGATAGTTTCTACTTTATAAGGTTGCTGTAAGAGTACATTAGGTAACCTGGCTGGTGTAGCTCAGTGGATTGAGTGTAGGCTGGGAACCAGAGGGTCCTGGTTCGATTCCCAGTCGGGGCACATGCCTGGGTTGCAGGCCAGGTCCCCAATGAGAGCCATGTGAGAGGCAACCATACATTGCTCTTTCTCCCTCCCTTCTCCTCTCTCTGAGGGGAAAAAAGATAAGCAACAGGAAGTGATTTGCATAATGCCTAGCACACAGAAGGTGCTCAGTAAACATGACCTGTTATTAAGACATATGGAGGTAGGGACTCTGTGAAAATGGAAGTGAGAAAGCAAAGTGCTGGGACAGTTCTGGGAGGGTGTCGGTGTCGGCGACCGGCCCTGGAGATCTCGCGGGACTGCAGATCTCGGCCTTCACAACTCTGGGCTCCTGTGGGACCCCGCGTGCGAAACGTGGCAACATTTAATGCTCTCCAAAAATCTTTTTGAAACATCCCTCTCATTTGTTTATTTGATTTTTTGGAATCAGAAAGCCTTGCGGGATCGCGTCTCGACCTCCTGGTCTAGACCAAGTGCCGAACACCGTGTGTTCGTACCAGGCTCGCACACGGCTGTGGTTACCATTGTGAGTATCTGGAACACAGGCCGTGAAGAAAAGCGAAAGGAATGCCTCTCAAGTAATTGACAAGGGCTGGGTGTCGCCTGCCATTCCCCAGCAAATGCCGCCTGGTGTCCCCGGAGCAGCTGTCTGTGCCGTGGGGCCGGGCGTGGCAGCGCCTCGTTCCCGTCCTGCCTGCTGGCCTTCCAGCTCTTCCCCTGCAATCGTGGTTATCAAGCCTAATTTCCAGGGGGTCCTTGTGAGTCATATTAGTAGCCTTGTGTTATGATAGCAATTTTGTATCGCCTTGGTATTCATTTTCACTGTTACGGAGTAATCAAATCAGCCCCTCGTATTAGGCCGTTGGAATAGAAAATAATGGAACCGTAATGTGCAACTGCTAATGTGAGGATGAGACTCGCTCGTTGTGTGAGGGTGAGGATGTCCTCCTTTCTCGTTCCAGCTCGCTGGAAACCGTGATTGAGGAAGGAAATGGAAAGCATTTCCACCTCCGCGATAAAGCGGCGTCTATCCTTCATTTGAATACATAATTGTCTTTTTATGGCTCAGGGGGTGCCGGTTCGCACACTCAGAGCCCATCCCAGCCTCCGCGGCCGGGGGCTGGGGAGCAGGAGGCTGCCCGGACCTCCTTCCTACCACGGCTTCCCTGTCGATCGTGAATGACACCATCTGATGATGTCTCTTTGCTTCCCCGAGGGATTGTTTGCACCCTCTTTCAAGCTCCTCAAGGCCCTCTTCTGGCTTTTCTCAAAAAATAAAACATAGAAACATGAAGAGCCCCCTTTAGGCGGCATTGTTGGAAAGCACTAGCCCCCCAAAGGTTCTGATTTGACAGGGATGCTGGGAGGCAGGTCAAGTGACTGCCTAATGAAGATGAATGAGGAAAAGGGCTGGTACCAGGATCACGGGAGGGCTCCCGGTCCAGGTTGTGGAAAGTGTGATGGAATCTCATCGCTTCATTTATCAGTGTCATATTTGGGCTAAAAGTGAGCAGTATTGTTCTCATTTCTCCCAGATGGATAGGTCAACTTTAATATTTATTGCTCTTGTAGAACATTTGTTTGATGTATTTCCATTAGCTAGGCAATAATAGAAAAGCAGTGGAGAGAAACATAAAACAGTTCCCTTCCTATTCAGTTGAAATACAGCGCACACTAATGTCTCACTACGGCTCGAGGTGCCATTGATTTTGCCCCGTTCGGTTGATGACATGATTGTATATATTAAAGATTCCCTGGAAAATAATGGGGAGGCAGCATGAATAGAATATACATTGAGAGCAGCTGGCAGGGTATAAATTGTGTTGTCTTTTGATTTTCATGATTTGGTCGTGTAATGGGCGAATTTCTCTTGGCTAGATATTAAATTCTTAGCCCGCTGTCATATTTCAGAATTGGGAATAATGGGCAGTAGATGGCATCGTCCTCTGGGCTGCACGGTGCATCTCCGTAAAGCCAGAATTTTTTCCCCATGCTAGAACCAGTTGTGCTCAGTCACCGAGTAATGTTGATTGTTTTCTTTACATCTTTGTGGGAGAAAAATGCCTTGTTATAAAAAGGGTTTCCCCACGTGCTTTGAAAGTAAAGATAAAACCCTAAATATGCAAAAAGATCAGCTCGGCTGGGACACCCGGCTCCCGATTTGTTAGCCGATGTTCACAGTTTGCGGGACTCCGAACGCTGGGACGGTATTTCAGGCGCCGGAACCAACCTAGCTCTTTGTGAGGTAGGTGTTGTCTTAAGTGCAAAGCAAACATCCTAGCCATATGTTTCTATAATTTAAATTAATTTGGTACAGTCATACTGTTAATCTTTAGTGACTTGTTGATTGGCATTTTGCAGACATATTTCTGGAAGGCTCCCAATACCATTTTCTGCAGCCTTTCTGGCAGTAGCAAAGAGCAGCATTTCCACAAATTGGAATCTTGTACAGCCCTGGGAAGCGAGCCAAGATTTAAATTAGACAATAACCTCTGCTCTGTATATAGCTTCTATTCTTCAGCTGTAGGCAGGGTCATTTGTTTAATACAGTCAGCCCTGTAGCATATAATAGACTGATATATGAGTCACTCCTTGGCAATGTGTGTTTCTTAAATTTATATAGATTGAACAACTGGTTGGTAATGTACTTAGTTACAGTTGTACAAACAGTAACTATTAGCAGGGCTGGAGCAGGCCTGGAAAAGCTGAGCTGGACTGGTGTTGGTGGGGATCCTGAAGTATGGCCGAATTTCAGAAAAATTCCCTTTTGGAAGCTAAGGGAGACTCTATTTCATAAACCTGAGTGTGCTTTTCTTTCCTCTTTTTTTTTTTTTTTTAAGGAAAGTAGCAATAAAAGTTTTATGTTATAGTTTTCTGTTTCTCATTTTCTATTTGCTTAAAATTGAATTGGGGAACCTAATTTGCTTCAAAAATTAAACTTAACATCAGTCTGCAGTTGGGGCAGGATCATTGGGTTGTAAGGTTATGTGTGTGTGTGTGTGTGTGTGTGTGTGTGTGTGTGTGTGTGTGTGTGTTTTAAACATTTGCTCTGTCTTTTAAAAGAACATTGGTATCAATACATATTTTTCATTTCTTTTTCCAGGTTAGGTTGTCACTGGCATTTACTGTTCGTAGGTTGAAAGGAGATTTTTCCGAGCAACAAAGATCTTTTCTTAAGGGAAAAGCTTCTGCTCCAAGTTCAGTTCATGTTTATTTAAAAGATTAAGATCATTAGACCAGATCTTACACTTTTTTTGTCCGAAAGAAAATTGATTTTGCTCCCCCTAAAAGAGGGTCTTAGAGAGGATATTCAGGACCATGCCGAGAGAGGCAATGTGGGAATCTGTTTGTACAGCTGAACAAAGCAATTCTGTGTTCACCGCCGAACATGGACTTAGCCTTGGTGTGAACATTTCTGAACAGAATTGTCACCTGTCTTTAGAAAGCCCTTCTTTTGTGAGGCAAAGGGGATCGTTTTGAGCCGAACTGGTTTAGTGCCTTTTTAAAAAAAAAAAATCTTAGGCCGACTCGAACACTGATACAGGAACACACCCGGTAAATATTGAACAATACAAAGACATCGTTCATAGCTGTTCATAGTGTGTTCTGTCTGCTCCGGGGAAGCCAAGCAGTAGTTAGTGGCAAATGATATGCCAATCAAAATTATTATTGCGCATATAACCTGGTATAATGCAGTATCTTATCTGGAAGTGTCAACTTGATATAAACCAACTCTTTGTCTTCTAAAGTTAAGCTCTTGTTTGCCCTCAGTTAATTCTGCCTCCCAAAGGCGCATTTGAATTGCATAAAGGATAATCTACTTGACAGTTTTAGACATTTAACAATCTTGATTATATGGTATTTTGCATGTTGTTTTAAGCTCCCAGTTTCTATTTTATGTAGGCTTTTAAGTCTTTGGTAGAAAAGACTGAGAGAGAGTCAGAGGTAGAACGTGACCCTCTTTTGTGAGCAGCATTTAGTGACACCGAGTACAGAACGGCCTGGGGTTCTTGATGGTGATATTTGGTCATTGTTGATGATGGGGGGGGGCGTTGTTTTCAAAGTTTACGATACCAGAATTCTAGTGACAGTTGATGGGAGAAAATGTAATACTCAAGTTTCGCCATTCTGCAATAGAGATTTATAGATTATCTTTGCCCTCCCCGCCCCCCGCTATGATAATTTGGAGAATTTCTAGGTGAATTTTGGGGGAAATTTGAGGCTCATCTGCCTTGCTGCAAGAATTTGGAGATGTCGCATGCACCAGCTGTGCTCTGGACGGGTGGGGTGTATGTGTGAACACCGTGGTGGTCAGTAAGAGCACATCGTCTGGCATCAGGCAGACTGGCTTCGAGTCCTCTGCCCACCGCACGTGCGTGCACCTGTGTGACTTTTGACCAAGTTGCTAAACTTCTCCGAGAACCAGCTTCTGCATCTGCAACCTGGAGAGAGTGATACCTCCCTTATAGCTGATGATCAAGGGGCAAGGTACCGAACTAGCAATGAATGTTGGTGTTGATATGGTCTGCTAGCTGCTTCCGATCTGGGGAGATTTGGAGAGGCTGGTCCCAAGTGGTGACTTTCACGCACGATTCCCTTGCACTGGCACGTTGTTTGGTCATCATTAGTGGCAGGTCACTTGGCTGTTCTCCATAGCGCCTGAAAAAGTGAATTTGGAAGAGAAAACAAGGCATTGGGGAATGGAATTGCATTTTGAGGAGAAAGGAAGATTTTCTCTGTTTCCAAAGGTACTTGAACTCCTGACTCCTCCGAAGGCCGTATTATGATGTCCTAGAGGTAGAGGAGTTTTCTTCCCGTCTCTTCGGAGCTGCTAGACAGTGTCCTTCGAAGTCAGCATCAGAATAGAATTCTCTCTGTTCTCTCAATGAGGAAACAGGAGCTTAGTGAATTTAAGGAATTGATAAAGCGCTGATGTAATCCCAGCTGGTGGGTGGGATTTGAACCCCTGCCCCTCAGACTGCAAACCATTGCCCTTTTCCACCACAGCAGGCAGTATCCCTATTTTTAGGAGAATAACTTCTTCATAGAAAGTACTGGGGAGGGCGTTGTCATAAGTGAGCTAATTAAACCCTCGGTTATTTGGCATAAACTCTTGTATCCACTGGTGTGCAGATGACACAGGTAGATGGTTTGTCACAGGGAAGCAAGTAAAAAAACCTCCTTTCCTCTAGTATCAAAATCAAGTTGGCAACATAACCTTGCATTTGATGTAAGAGCGCTGAATAAATATTTATTGATGGAGGGATTAAGAGAGTGATGTAACCAGATACAAGTGAACTTAATACAAACAACACCTCAGTGTTGTACGGATGAGTTTTGATGGACGTTTTTATCAGAAGGATGGATTTGACCCGGCAGTTGAGGACAGAAGGACGCGAACTGATCTAAGGAATGCAGAGCCACGGAGACGACCTCCAAAGCCACCAGAAGTGGACGGGAACGAACGGGCAACGGCGGCCCGGTCAGAACAGCCTTCCAGGCTGTCACACAGAGACCCAGAACGTAGAGCAAGGTGAACACAACGGAGATGTGTTTCTTGTTCACTTGCGTAGCTCAAGGCTGGTCTTGGTGGCGAACCAAGGCTGGTGGCAGCTCCGCGGTCCTCTTTTAAGTGCCAACAAGGAGCTCAGGTGGAAGGGGTGAGGGGTGGGTACTGAAGGTGGAGAAGTCACGTTGGCCTCTCAGCTGCTTTGGAGCCACCAGGACCCACGTCTCTCCTGCTCACGTTGCATTGGCGAGAGCTGGTCACGTGGCCCTGCCGAAACACAAGGTTAGAAGCAGCCCGGCTGCTTCTCTGGTATGGAAGGAGGAGTGTGACTTAGAAAAAATAATTAGCAGAGACTGCCATAGAAGACAAGCAGATTTTGTTTGCCAGTGTTCAAGGATTCTTTGGGGAGTTGGAAGAAGAGATTATAAAATTATTCTTAGAAATTGTGGGTGGAAGGGTTAAGAGGGAGCCTTGGATCATCAGTCAGAACATGTCTGCTCTCCGAAGATAGAAAATTCCAGCCTTTCCGTACTGGTGAAGATAAGTGTTTAAAGAGCGTGTGCCCGCGGGGAGAGGTGTAAACACGGCCCGAGCGTCGGAGCATTGATGTGGAGTGGCAGAGCACGGCTGTGGCCGCAGAGCTGTGTGGGTGACGATGTGCTTAAACGGATCGGAGTTTGGGAAATAATTACCGCCTTTCTTCCCAATACAGGGGGAGGTTTTTGGAGGAAAGGGGGGATGCCAAGAGGCGGAAGCAAAGGCCTTGATGTAGAGATGAGTAAGTCCTGTCACATTCTCTGATGCCACACGGCACAGTTCCCACCATTCTGAGAGGAAGTGGGATGGAAATAAGACCCTGAAGACATTTTCTTGTAAGAAAACGGGTTGGGAGGGACAAAAGAATGTTTAGCGTTGTTAAATGTTGATAACCGATTGTCTTTATTCTTGCTTACTGGTCAGTAATTCTCTTCAGATGATACTTGGTCTAAAATGTGCTTTATTGCTTTTCATCACCCTGGAGTTTATTTATACATATATTTCTTTTTTTAATATATATACACATATATTTCTTAATCTCTCCTGGGAACTCACCATTACTGCTTTTATTTTATGGTCCCACTGATGGATATGCTGCACGTCATCACTTTTCCGAAGGGCTGGCTTCTGGGAAGAAGGGGTGGACATGTGGGTGGAGGGTCTGTGCAAGGTTAAATATTTCTCAACACTCCCTTACGCCGATTTCTCCCTTGCACGTCTTCTGCACGTGTCTGCGCCCGTCGTTGGGATTCTGCTCCCGGGGCCCTGCTCGCTTTGCCCCACCGATCAGTCGCTGGTTCCTGAGGCCTGGCCCCCTTTGCAGGATGGGAGCCCTCGCAGGTGCGAGGGCCGAGGAAGCAGAGGAAGGCTGTGTTCTGTCCTCCTGCTCTGGGTTCCGAGAAAGTACAAAGTACGTGTTTGTTCCACTTGCAAGTAGAAAGGAGAAAAACCCACCTGTTTTGCCTTCAGAAAAATTCTTTTGATCTGACTGTTCTCAGAACGAAAGCCACGGTGGACTTCTTTTATTTGCAGTTGGGCTGTCTGATCTACCTCGTGGCTCTCCTGGAAACAACACTGGGAGTTGAAAGAATCTACTCTTGAGGGGGGGAAAAAAGCAAAGATGCTTTTCATCATTCTGCAAATCAGAAGCAAAGATAAGGCCTTTTATTTTTCTTGTCCTACCCGACAACACCTGGTACCGTTTGGAGCCCTGACTCAACTGGGAAGGGGAAGGAAGAGTTACTTCGTTTTGATTGGCCATCTGTCTTAGGACCCAGATAACTGTCCGTGGACATTCATTTTCTTACGAACATTCTCCCTTCTAATGTCAAGGATTTTGTTTTTTGTAGTTTCACAAGTGCTGGACAACAATAGCCCCATTGAAAAGTTTTCCAAATATTGCCAAAGTCATTTGATACCTGCATTCATTGTGCAGATCCATTTGGAGAAATAAATCTAATTTATAAAGCCAGGAACGACTGAGGGAGTCATGTTTCAAAGTCAGCCTTTGTCATGTCAAGGGGGCCTAACAGAGCTGTTCAGATTTGGGGAGTCCTTAAAATGCCAAAACTACCGCTCCTGGCAGCGCGGCCTCTGGCCCTGACCAAGGGTGGTTTGACATACAGCTGTGGCACCTTCTTTTGTGAGTGAAAAGAAACCTTCAGAAACATGATTACAGGGCATTGCAAAATACAGTGTCATGGCCCGATTTCTGATGTGAATCCCCAACCGAAGTGCTCATGCTTCCGTCTCCACTCTCAGCAGATGGAGATAACGCCAGGCTTTGCCTCACAGGGTCACCCATTCATTTATGCAGGAAGCATTTATTAGCACCTACCATCCCACACAGTGTATTCAATACGCAGAACAAACTAGTGAGCAACGAGAGATGTGATTCCATTGTGACGTTTATGGTCAGTGGGGCGGGCAGCGTGGTCAGTCGGGTGATCCCCCAGAGGCATTAGAATTGCAACCGAAGCTCAGACATCATTCCTGGCACGTACTTAGCACTCACTAAATGTGAGCTCTTGTTTATATGTATTATGCCGTGAGTCCTAATCTGGTGATGCACCCGCATGGAACGCTGTTGTTTATTTAACATGCATTGGGGGGGCTGCTCTGACTCAGTTTTTAAATTTTACTTTCAATTCCAGTTGACATTCTGCATTATTCTGTGTTAGTTTCTGGTGTCCAGCAAAGCGGTCAGAGAGTCAGATACTTCACACAGTGACCCCCTGACATTTCCAGTGCCCGCCTGGCACCGTCCCTGGTTACTGCGTTATTACTGACTGTATTTCCTGTGTTGGACTTTACATCCCTTGGGACTGTTTTGTAACTGCCAATTTGTGCTTCTCAATCCCTTCACCATTTTCACCCAGTTATCCAATCCCCCTCCCCGCTGGCAACCATCGGTCTGTTCTCTGTATCAATGGGCCTGTTTCAGTTTGGTTTGCTTATTTTTGTTCTTCGGATTCCACATATAAGCGAGGTCCTATTGTATTTGTCTTTCTCTGACTGGCCTATTTCACTTAGCATTAAGACTCTCTGGGTCTATCCGTGTTGTCACACGTGGTAAGATGTCACTCTCTTTCATGGCCAAGTGTGCTACAATGGTGTGTCTCCTGGGGAAGCTCCTGGTCCAGTTAGGGAGAAGGAGGAAGAATCCGATCATCCTCTTCGGCGTGAAGCACAGCCTGGGCACCTCAGCGGCAAGGCCCGTCACCACTGGACAGGAAGAACCTAGAAGTGAAGGACCATGGGAACGGGAGGGGTGACGTTGACAGCCGGAGAGGAGGGGGAAGGAATGAAGCTGGACAGAAAAGGGGTGTCCACTTGTGAATGGCCTCTTCCCCTACTGAGGAAGGACTTTGTCATTATTAGGCTGTGGGTGTCTTTGAATGACTTTAAGCCCGATGAGGACAGGTGCAATCAGATTTCCATTTTGGAAGGCTAACCCTGCTGGGAACCGAGGAATCCATGTTCTCCCCAAGCCTTGGCGTACGGCGTAGCTTAAAGGACACAGCTTAGGAGGTGATTGTGGAGGAAGGTGGTTGCAGAATGTCTTTCCATTTAAAACGTGTATTAAATGTACATACTTTGATCCCAACTTCGTTTTTAAGATTACATACACACAGAAAAGCAAAACAAGCAATGGGAAAGATTATGCCAAATTAGTGAATGATCCTATTGGGAGTGGACTGTAAAATGCTTTTTCTGTTAGTCATACGTTCTAGTATTTTCCATGGTTTTAAACGATGCAATGGAAACATTATTTAGCAGGTAAGTGGAGAGAAGGATAACTCCAGACCCGTGGTGGAGGATGGATCTGAGGGAAGAAAGTGGATTCTGAGGATCGGCAGTACGTTTAGAAGTGATGAGAAAGGTGTGTAGTTGGCACACCTGAGTGACCCTCCGTGGAGGAAGAGAGAGGATCAGAGGCGATTTTGGGGTGGGAAACTTAAGAGGTACCAATGGGTTACTTGAGGGGAACACGCTGGAGATGGGTGAAGATCAGCTGGGCAGCGGGGGTTGTTGAAGTTGAGCTGTTGGTGAGGCCCCCGCTGCCCTGTGCAGAAGGAGCCGGGACTTGGCTGCTCGCTGCCTGACAGCTGTTGAGACTGCAGAGGGCGGGTGGCGGTGGACGCATCCGACGCGATGGGTTATCAGGGCCCGGGTGAAGAGGAATGAGACATCTTCTGGGGGGGATGAGAAAACGGGCTGAGGGTAGCTGTTTCCAAGTGAAAATGCTCTTTCAAAAAGGGAGCGATTGAAAGTGTCAGAGGAGGGAGAGGGACCGATTGAGATGGAGATACTATGGGGAAGCGTCCGTGGGATTTGGAAATTGAGAGTCTGCAGTAGACATAACAACAGCGGATCCTTAAATAAAGGAAGACAGGGAGCTGGAGGGTGAGGAGGGAAGGACAGAGGTCGCAGTGCGGAGATGGAAACTGGGTCAGTGCGTCGGGGTGAGACTCATCTGAGAGGGAACTGTGGTCTTGGCTCTCCCTCCCCAGCCTCCCCACCCGAGGATGAATGGGATTGGAACATTTTTACAAGTTGAGGGAGGAAGCAGTAGAGTGGCAGAACGCGACAAGCCCAGTGAGAGGTAAGCTGACACAGCCAAGTCCGGATGGGAGTAGGATTTAGAGTAGACGGTGCAGGCCTGTTCTCCTTGGCAGGGGAAGGAAAGGGGTGATGTAAGGTGCCGGTTTGGGGGTGACGGCTGAAGAATTCCATGTCTCATGGCCAATTCTCTTGGTAAGGGACACATTTCTTTAGTGAAGGGAGTGAGGATGGGGGGAGGGGTTCAGCAGAGCTGCTGTGGGAAATGTAGGAAGAGTTACACAGCAGGGCTGCGATCTGGAACCTAGTAAGGAAGAGACCATGCCTGTCGGAGGGGGAGTGGGATGGGGAAGGGGATGTAACGAACAGCATGGGAACATCCTCAGTAATAGTGACATTGTACGGTGACCGACGGTAACTTGACTTATTGTGGGGGTCATTTCATGAAGTAAATATCCAGTCCCTGTGATCTACACCTGCAATGAGAAGGAAGGGCTTTGAAGGTCCCAAAGAAGGAGACAGTCACTCCAGTGTGCTGAGCTGAGAAGGTTCCACAGAGGTGGTGGCCATGGCGTGATGAATGAATGCATGGGGGGGCGGAGTGCCAGGGGTGTTGCGGTGCAGGAGGGAAGAAGCAGCCGTGTTTCCGACACAGGAGGTAGCCTGAGTGGGAAGATGGGGGATGTGTTCAAGAAAGAAAGTATATACCAGAAATCTATCCAGAAAGTACCGTCCATTAGTGACTTTTTTCCAGCTTGGAGACTTGGGAGTGTATCTTTGCTTGCTTTATAGAGCTGACAGGACCTCAGATTGAAAGTGTGAAGAGTCAGTGCGGCTGTGCGTTTCATTCTTTACCCATGTCAGAATCGGGGGGAAAATTCACGTTTCCTGATGAATCATTACATTTCTGATTTCAAAAACGGCAGACTTGTAGGAATTCACCCTGCTCCGTAGACAAATCTGCCCGTTTAAAAGTGCCCTAACGTCAGCCTCTACCAAAACCAAAGCGCTTCGTGGGAAGTGGTCTCTGACTTCATTAGAAATGGCCTGCTCATGTCTCCTGCATTAGCTCGAAGTGTGAAACGTAGTCTGAATCTCGTGTCTCTCAAACATTGATATCAAGAAGACATGGGACCGCGGTAGTTCCCGGCTTACAAATTTGTTGTCCTGGAGACAGAAGCGGGCCTTTTATCCCTCTCTTTCCTAGTAGGTGTCACTTTCTTCTGAACAATCTGGGTCATTTCTCAGCCTCACAGGCTGTAGGTGAATAAACGTGGAGACAGGAGGTGTTTCTTGCTCAATACGTGTACGTTTATTTTTCGACTGTCCCTACGTGGAAATTAAGTCTTGAGGTGAAGCTGATCTATAATACCTTGAAATAGATGACATTGGCTAGGAGTGAAAGGGCATTGGGAAAGCTCCTTGTTTTCCCTTTGTCACACAAATAAATGGAGGGCCTGTCTTTTCCCTTTTCTGGCACCTATGGCTCAGTGGATTCAGTGGCCCTTGAGCTACGGTCATGGGCATGGCATTGCCTGGTCCGTGGGACACCCGGCTTTTACACTTCACTGCAAGCAAGGCCTTTTCACGAATCCCAAGTAACGCATCTTCGGCTTTATTATGAGAATCTCTTTTGTCCATTTGTCCTGAGGGACTTTCCTTTATAGGCACTTTTGGTCTCTGCTTATCTATTGGCAGATGATTTATATGCTTATCATTCTTTCTCACCTACCAGCCAAGATCACCTGGTGGGTGGTCCCTGGGTTTTCTTGGTGTATGGGGTTCTTCCTTAGCCGCTGCCTTCTCTCTCCCCTCCACTTCTCTCCTCCTCCCACCGAAACTGGAGCTGAGTGTTTGGGTTTCTCTGGCTGTGGTTCTGAGTCGTCGCCTGTCTGTCTGTCTGTCCTGTCTTCACGACTCCCTGAGGGCAGCTGGTGCTCTCGCCGCCTCGTGTTTCGAGTCTATGCCTTTGCGAAAGGCAAAGTGTCTTGGCATCACTAATTTCCGGAAAAAGAATTTCAGCTTCTGAGTTTTTGCGGTGTGTAATGTGACTGATCCCTGTCGCTGGCCGAAGTCTCCTCTTGACGTCAGGATGTCCCCCTCGCCAGCCTGCCCTTCTGAAACCGTGCCAGTCTCTCGCAGGCTCCTTGGCTGGATCGGCGTCCCTATCATTAAACGTTGGGGTTTCTCAAGGCCCTGCTGTAGGTCCTCCCCTGTCAGTTCCCCCCTCCCGGATCGCCTTCATGCCGATGGCTTTATTCAACATCTGCGCGCACGAGTCTTACAAAACAAGTCTTCCTATTCCAGACCTTCTCTGCAAACGATAGACATCCCTTGGTGCCTCCACCCCAACACATTTAGAATGCACCCACGATTCAGCCCTCCACCCCATCCCCAGGCCCTATTTTATTTAGCTTCCCTTGTTTCAATGACTGGCATTGCCACCCACCCAGTCACACGAGCCCCAGACCTAGCCATCCCCCTCAGCAGCTCCTGCTCATCTCTCTGAACTCATCGTCACTCTGGAATCCACCCACTTAACTTCCCGCATCTTCACCCCCTCCAGCCGTTACCACCCTAGTGCACGCTGGGATCATTCCTCACCGGATCGTCCCCAGTGTTTTCCTTCTGGACTACCAGCACTTATTCTGACATACCCTCTGTCCTTCTTCGTGGCCTGCTTTGCAGGTGGAGTTTCCCTATTCCATTTCTATAATCATTTGATTGCTGTCTGACTTCCCTGTTCTGAGCCATATGTTCCATGAAGGTAGGAAACCACCTTTTGGGCTCATGGTGTATTCTCAGTATTTTTTTTTTAAAGATTTTATTTATTTATTTTTAGAGAGAGGAGAAGGGAGGGAGACAGAGAGGGAGAGAAACAGCAATGTATGGTTGCCTCTCACATGGCCCTCACAGGGGACCTGGCCCGCAACCCAGGCATGTGCCCTGACCGGGAATTGAACCGGGACCGTCTGGTTCCCAGCCCGTGCTCAATCCACTGAGCTACACCAGCCAGGCCGTATTCTCAGTATTTTAACAAACTGCGTGGCACACAGATGCTATCAGGATGTATTTGTTGTAAGAATGAGTAAATGAATAAGCAGTAAACGTGAACATTGCTGGTTTTTACTTTCAGGATTTTTATTTACTTACATGCTGACAGAGATGAGGGAAATACTTCTTGATACATTGCATTGTAAATATTGTTTTCCTTGATTACAGAACTAGTAGGTGCTAATTTTAAGAAAGCATAGAAAAACTAAAAAATTTATGTCTTACTGTATGTGGTTTTGATTTATGGTTTTCTGTCATGCCATGACCATTTTCTTGTGTCATTAAAACCACTTCAGAGGTTTTAAATAAAATAAAATCGACACATTGGAGACACACAACCTTTTGAGAATGTGTATATTTGAAGCCATAAAACTCTGGGGAAGACCTAGTTTAGTTAGTGAAGTTTCTCTGCACTATTGGAATCCATAAAGTTTGGTGAACTTTAGGATCTGTTTAAAATATATTACAGCCCTGGCTGGTGTGGCTCAGTGGGTTGAGCACCAGACTGCGAAGCAAAGGGTCACCAGTTCAATTCCCAGTCAGGGCACATGCATGGGTTGCAGGCCAGATCCCCAGTAGGGTGCGCGCGAGAGGCAACCACACATTGATGTTTCTCTCCCTCTCTTTCCCTCTCCCTTCCCCTCTCTCTAAAAATAAATAAAATCTTAAAAATATATATATATTTTTATCTTATATATATTTTATGTACACACACACACACACACATACACATATATAAAACATTGTGTTTAGTGTCGGATGTTTTCCGCTTTCATGCTGCTGCTTGGTAAACTCCATGTTGTCATCGGGGCC
Source organism: Micronycteris hirsuta (assembly GCA_004026765.1). Taxonomy (NCBI): domain Eukaryota; kingdom Metazoa; phylum Chordata; class Mammalia; order Chiroptera; family Phyllostomidae; genus Micronycteris; species Micronycteris hirsuta. Next base: position 126,942 of record PVJI01003044.1, read on the forward strand.
CTCCGGCATTCACATTTCCCGGAAACAGGGTGAGGGTTCCTCGGTCAGTATTTGTCACAAAGCCACACGTGACCACATAAGGCATCAACTTCAGGTTCTGCCATCAGGAATTAAATCTTGTCTCTCTTTGGTAAAGTTACTTTTCTCATATTAAAAAATGCCCCGACTGGTAAAGGAGGAAACTTTAAAACTTTTGCCCAGCAGCGGGTGGGTAGGCCCCCGAGGGCTCCCTTCTAGCTCTTGTTTGCGGAAGGGGAGTTTGTCTTTGTCCATGCTGGTTTGAGGTGGGCACCCTGTGTTTTCTCGGCTCTTCCGTCAGTGCGCTCTCACAATATACTTCCGGTTGTCTCTGAAGGGTTTCTTTTCTCATGGACAAATCTGATCTTTTCGTGCCGAGACTCTTCCTTCTATATGAACCTTTTTATTTTCAGTCGTGCATGAGGATTTGCAGCTTCACGTCTTTATAATCATACCAACGTCATTAAACGTGAAAGACATAGTTCGGGTGACGTGCGTAGTTTTGGAGGGCATGGGCTTCTGCGAGCACTTACTTTTGGTGTGGAGTCTTCCAAGAGAAGAGTGGGGAAGGGGACAGCGGCTTGTGGCCGATGCCAGATGGACGTCCCTCATGGAATCTCTCCCTCATCCCAGGGGCCCTGTATGCTGGGGTTATTTTCAATATTAATCTTGATATGAAGGCAGCTGCAGTTCTTTAAAAAAATCATAGCTCTTATTTTTATTATGGCCCAAGTAATTTATAGATAGGCTTCATGATGGATCTTCTCTTCTCCCTCAGTTATTAACCAGCACTGTGGAATGTGGAGTAATTTTCTGTGTGTGCTATATATATTCTTTCACTAGTAGCAACGAGAAAAAAATTCCCTTTGTAGGATAGATGGCGTCGGTACAGGTTGGTAACACATGCATTATATATGAGTCCCTGTAAATAAGGTGCTAACGTTTTACTTTAAAGGCAGGTTTGTCTTTCTTTTTTTTTTTAAGTTTCTAAGTAAAAATCTCACACACCCCCCATAGGTTGCATTTTAATTGGCACGTTGAGAAGGTTAGTAAGTTTTTAGAGCGTATTCACTTACTGTCTTTAGCTTAGAACACAGCCTCACTAATACCCCTTTGTGATTGTTTTAAGATTTTTTACATCTGTTTTCTCTCCTTTTCGGCCACTTTTGCATTTACAACTTGATAATAATTTGCCTTCGTATAGTTGAGTCAGTCCTCTGGAATAGACTTTGGTTTTTGATGAAGCGTGTGAAATTTGGTACATGATTTAAGATGAGCTGCTTACAAATGGCTGTATAATCCCATCTCTTTAAATTCATGCAAGGAAATGTTCAGGTTACCTTGGATGTATTAGTATACAAGGGCTGTTTTGGACTCTAAGAATAAAATGCCTCTCTTATTTAGGAATGCTTAAGTTCATGGTTATTTTATATAAAATGCTATGATGAGTTTGAGTTATGCACCAGATTAACATTGACATCTTGACTGAATTCTGCTATTTGCCTTCAACATGAAAGCCAACAGCCCTGACTTTGAAGGGGTTTGATTTTCTGATGCTGTTCAGGAAACTATTAGCCTCATACTCAGACTAATTAAAATATAGGTCTGGGGGGAAAAACCCTCTTTTACAATAAACATATAAAATCTTAAGTTGCAAATTCCCGAATCCTTGGTTGAGAGGAATGTGATTTCTGTCCCTCTTTCCCCTAAACCTTATCAGACGTAGGATTTAGTCTCCTGTGAGTCTTTCCTAGTAAAAGACTTGAGATCAACAAATGAACACTGAACTGGTAAGATGCAGAGAACTAATGAAAGCTATGCGATCACCCATCTGGCAAAAAGTCCCCACAGAATTCAGGCCATCGTAAACTCACAGAGAAATGGATGTCATCAAGAGCTTCTTGCAGCGTGAGCAAAAGCCCTCCGCCACTGGCTCGCAAACGCCGGCCCTGGCGTGTTTCAGCGGCCAGGCCGGTTCCGGTGGTTTCATATCTGAGTCTTACGGTTTCTCATCAAGCATCTGAGCCTTGTCCATAAACTTTTGGAATTGATAGGTAGGAATTAGTAGACCTGAGAAGACCTTCTGTGTAATCCTGTTTGATTTAAATGATTATGTATTCTATATGCTGAGGAACTTCGTACCATTGATGATTTCTGAGTGAAGCAGGATTCCAGTATTGGGTTCACCAGAAATGATTGCAGTTAATAGGGTATATAGTCAACAGTACTGTAATAACTATGTACGGTGTCAGGTAGATAACTGTTTAACCACCAGGTTGTACGCCTGGAACTAGGATAAAATAATAGTGAATATCAACTATAATTGAAAATAAATAAATAAAAATGGTTGAGGATTGCAAATAAACACATTAAGTCATTTAATTTGTCAGGGAGAATTTATAGTTTATTGATCTTTTTTAAATATTAGCCTTAGAAGAACATATTAATCTATTTCTATTTGTTGACTTATTCACAGCAGGAAAAAAACAAGAGCAACTGAGTATTTACATGAACAGAACACGTCAGAGCTGACAACCCACTAGTTGATACCTATTTGTAACACATTGAAGATCATCCTGGCTTGCAGTCAATAATCTTACAAATAGATATCTCCAAAGTCAGCTGAATGCCCACTTGAAGACAGAAACGCCAGTTGCGTTTGGGTCGTGTAGAAGCAGTAATCCTATAATAGTTATTTTAAAATACTTTATCTGTTGTTTGTGTATGCTTAACGTATAGATTGCTCTGTTTTAGAGTTTCTCAGTCTCAGCGCTATTGACCTTTCTGACGGGATAATTCTTTGTTGTGGGAGCTGCCCTGTGTGTTGCAGGAGGTTTAGCATCATCCCTGGCCTTGACCCATTAGATGCCTGAGGAACCAGTAGTCATGACAATGAAGTCCCTCTGGACATTTTCCTGGGGGAGCAAAATCGCCCTCAGTTGAAAACCACTAACCTATATACCTACATACTTATATATAGGTATTTCGACATGATATGCTTTAACAGTATTAAGTTTTAGACTTTAGAGATCAAAGAATGGAAGACAATATAAGAAGTCATTGGTGTTTTGATGGAATTCATGCTGAGTCATAATTAGAGGGATTGAAATTGGAGAACATGTTTTATCATTAGTTGGTAGAGTTTGGTTACTGAACTAAATAAATGTAATTAGTTGAGATGTTTTTATTTAAAAATACTGAGGAACATTTTTCTTACTTTGTTGCTCCCTTAAGTCTCCAAGGTCCTTAGTCATGTGGTTGAACGTGAACTATAAATCTGGCAGTACCGGGGAAATGACTCAGACTTTATCTTCTGTGACTTGGCATTTCTCTTTTGTTTTAAGGCTTGGCGCACTTAGGCGACCATCACAGTGGATGGTGCCCTGTGCACAGAAAAATAAACAGCTTACTCACATGTGTTTCGCTACCATGAAGCTGCCAATTGCAGGTACCCCTGAGGTTGATCCTGAGGCTGTTGCTCTATCAGTTGAGGACCTACTGTGTGCCAGGCCCTGAAGCTGCAATAGCCAATGAGACGTAAATGGCCTCTGCCCTCAAGGGCACAGTGTAGAGTGATGTACAGGTTGCCATGGAGCTTGGAGGAGGAGAGTCCAGTCCAGCCAGGGGTGGTCAGGGTGGTACCAAGGCGGCTTTTCCAAGGAGTCGTTTTCTGAGCATCCTTGAAGATGGTCCCCACTGTGCACCTCAGCGGGTCTACTTCTTACAATCAAGTTCGCACTGAAGTGCCCGTGACGCAGGAGAGCTAAGCTGTTCTTCCTCCCAGGGATATTGGAATTTATCATGAGACACGGCTCTTTCGAAACCTAAGTGACGAACTGCTGGTAGCAGACATTTGCCTGTCAGTGTCTGATCTTTTGGGACCAGGGGAAGGGGTCCTTCTGCTTCTGACAGTGACAGTGAAGAAAGCAGCCACCTTCTCCATCCATACTAAATGTTGGCTCTTAGCTGTCATTTCAATGAAGAAGCCAGAACAGACCAAGCATGACTGTGTTACCAGTTGTCAATGCAGGAAAGATGCCCACACTTTGCCGCATGCAATAGAAGACGCATAGAATGGGCATTATTCTTACCTCCTGGAAGTTATACTCTGAATCTTCCGCTGCTTGTTGACTGATCTTCCTTATCCTTTGAGTTTAGTCTTTCCTCCACCTACAAATGTACCTTTTATCTGTACAGCATGTCAGAGCAAGACCTCTCAAGGTGGGGTCTGTAACGGCTGGCTCTCGTTTCCACCGTCCCTCTGCTCTGTCTGCCAAGAAAGTGTGCATTCCCATGTTTTGGTCTGTCCAGCCCACTTTCCTGACAATTGTCCTTTGCCCAAGTAGTTTTCTCCACCAGAGGGCTCTTGTTTCACAGACAAGCTCCTACCCATCCTTCAAGACCCGTGCAAATGGCTCCTCTTCTTTGAAACCTTCTGCGGACTTTCCAGAGAGACCGCTGTGCGTATGTACATCCTGGCGTAGCGCCTGCCTTGGGGAGTCATAGGTATCCTCTCCGTTAGAGCTCTTCTTGGGCGGGCACTGAGTCTCACTCACGTATTTTTACCCAATGTCTACCATTGTCTCTGTTATATTGTAGGCGCTTAATAAATATTACATGACGTGTTTTAATTATCCATTTATTTTTCTCAGATTATCACTTTCCTGCCTCCCCAGGCTCCTCATTGTTAATTTTCTTACATTTATCCAGCGCCTCTTCCCTGTGACACTCTTTGCTGGGGACTTCGTGTCCTCTCGCTTCTCCGGACAGAGTTCTGTCGTGTCCTCCTTAGAACAGAGGAAACATGTTCAGAGAGGTGACATGAGGCAGCCTACCTGATGATACCCAGCTTGTAAGTGGTGGAGTTGAGATTTGACCTTGGGTCTCTCGGCTCATTCATGCACTCCCTCGTGCATCCGACAGGTTTGTACCGAGCACCTGCCTGTGACTGTGGGCCCTGCATGGCCTAGAGTCAGAGGGAGCTGCATGGCTGCGGACGAATTCCTCGTCATCCTGGACTGCCCGTTCTGGTGAAGGGAGACAATAGACAGACAGTGGAATGCGGTGAAGTCAGGCAGTGACAAGCCTTCTGTGGGGGTAAAACGCAGGGGAATGGACGAAAGACTGGGGGCGGGGCATATGTCCTGTTAGCCAGGCTGATCTGGGGAGGCCCGCCTGAGGAGGGGACATTAGCAGAGCCCTGCACAAAC